>QEPC01013002.1:10399406-10411611 GCA_003113815.1 Sphenodon punctatus | reverse complement strand
CTCCCCGAGTCCAGGCTGCGCGGGTGGAAGGGGGGACACCCCCCACCCACCCTGCCCAGCCTGGATTTTTGTTTTAAAAAATAGTAAGACCCAGAGGCGAGCCCACCCCCCAGCACCAGCGGCCGCGGCGTCCCCGCAGCCGCCGGTAAGTATGACCCGATCCCTGGGGGGGTGTTTAACACCCCCACCCCCCCCAGGGATCACCCCTACTAACGTTCAGTGCGCTTACCTTTGGGAGCTCCGGCGGCGGCGGGCGGTCCGGCGGCCTCAGCGCCGGCTGTGGCTGCCGGCGTCAGGACGCTCTAGGCCTTCCGGGGAACTTCCGGGTTTCTGCCTCAGCACTTTACCCTCAGCACTTCAAGAAATTACCTTCATTTCCAGCCAATCCCACTCCTTTCCTCTGATTGGTTTATCTCTAGGGGTGGGACTCTGGGTAGAATTTCATTTTCTTTTCTTTTTTTCAGTTTTGTTTGTTTCTGAATTTCAGATCCCACTTTGATTTTGGATTTTCAGTTTTTCAGAACAAACCACAATGTTTTTCTCATTGTGAAATGAAATCAGTGGGAAAACCCCCAGAATTCCAGAACCAAAAAGATCCAAAATTTCTGATTAATCCAAAACAGCCATTTTCAGATTTCTGTTCTATCAGAAACCAAAATCCCCCCCTCCCCCTTTATCTCAAAAGGCATCACTTGGTGGCTATTGCTAATCAGCCTTGTTCTCCTGGCTTCCTGTTTCTAGGTGGGTGTTAGCACTTGGGGAGAAAGAGAAAAGGGAGAGGGAAAAGGAGGACAAGGGAGTGCTGAAGCACAGAGAAGCATAGAACTCCATTCATATCCCATTCACTCAAGCTCTGCTAAGATAAGGAGCTGGTCAGGAGTTTAAATCACCTTTATCTAAAATACAAAAAATCACAAGGCTCTGCCCAAGTAAGAATATGTCCAGACAAACACTACTGATCAGACACTAGACATCTTAGGAGAAGGTGCAAATTTATTGACTGATTGATTTAAAGTATGGATGAGTGACAATCTCTTATGAATTTAGGATATCACTAGTATACATTGCAGGAAAAAAATGAATTCTCGGGAGGGGTTTGAAAGAAGAAAGGTGGTCCCTAACACATGGGGGCTGACAGTGGAGAGTTGCAAGCTAGCAGAATGTAGTGCTGAGGCAAGAACAACTGTTCCCATGCCGTTGGGAAATACCTACCTTTTGGGAGTAATTGTAACTGTTTGTCAGTATTTCCTCACTATCCATTGAATCCGCGCTTCTGCTGTTGTCGAGATTGGTGCATGCGATAGTCTGTCATTTCTGTCCGTTTCCGTTAGTTTTCTGTATTTTGGGCAATATTTGTTTTTGTTATTTTGTTAGTTTCTGGTATTTTTCATCTGTTAGTTTCCAGTATTTTCATCAGTTTCAAGCACTTTAAGTCAGTTTCTGGCATCAGAATGTGTTAGCCCTTGAAATACATCAGTCAAAATACAGTTTACAATAAAGGAAATTATAAAGGTTATGTAGTGAACTTGTGATCATACACAAGCCAGAGGCAGTGAACATAAGCAGCAGCATGTGAGGAAGGTTACATGGTGTGGCTGCTCCTGTCTAGGAAGAAGTACCGGAAGTACCAAACAATGGCAATTACCGTACAGGAACTACCAAAAATAGGAAAAAAGCTGGTAAGTTTCCTCATCGCATGAGCCCAGGCGAATGGTCTGTTTCTGATGGAAACAGCTTTCACTGTGATTGCTCAATTCAGCACTAGCAGAATGGCAGAAGGGTGCCAAATATGCCATGTGAGAGAGGCTCAAGGAAAAATAAGCAGGCTCCAACAGAACACCTGGGCTCCAGGCATTTGCCCAGTGGCCTAGTCCCTTTAATAGGCAGATGTTCCAGGCTACTGGACCATGTAGCCAGTTGGCATCTGCCTTCACAATCCGAACCCTTTATAAAAATAGGAAAGCATTATTTGCCCCTTTTACAGGTGTGTCAACTGAAACAGAAACATGAAGTGAATCAGTGACAGTCAGGAACAGACCCCAGGGCCAGGCCTCCTGTCCCTAATCTTAACGCATCCTACAAGAAGCCACTGAAGGACTTAGCTATTGCATATTATTTGTTCACCTGCGTGCCTTCAAACCCTTGTGTTAGCAGACTAAAAACCTCCTCTTTTCAATTTCCAAAGGAAGCAAAGGGCACTCTTTGATGTTTGAAGAAAAGTCATGCTCATTTACATTCCTCTCAAATTTGCTCAAAACCTAGCTGACAGGCACCCAAAGCTTTCAGCGGGTTACTCACACCTGCAAACTTTTTCTTTTGGAGTTTGTTGATGGCTCCTTTCTCATTAACACTGAGTGCCAAAAACAGTTGCCCCCTCCGCCTCCNATGATGCATCGGAGGCCTTCTCCAGCAGATGCATCATGTAGCAACCGCCGGCCACAGGACATAAGTGGGCAAACATCTGATGGCCGTGGGCTAACATGGGGTGAGGCTGCCCAATGTGGGTTAATGTTTCATGAGTCTCAAATCAATCAAATCTCAAGCACCCTAGACATATTCTGGCTGAGGGAGGGAATGCGGAGCCAGGATATGTGCGGGGTGCTGCCAGTTTGAAAGCACACACCCCTCCCCACGGTTTTCCCAGCAAACACGTGCAGAGATACAGAGCAGAGCAGGAAATACAAACTATCACAAGGCTCTGCCCGAGTAAGAATATGTCCAGACAAACCCTACTAATCGAACACTAGACATCTTAGGAGAAGGTGCAAATTTATTTATTTATTTATTTATTTAAAGTATGGGTGAGTGACAGTCTCTTATGAATTTAGGATATCACTAGTATACTTTGCAGGAAAAAAATGAATTCTCGGGAGGGGTTTGAAAGAAGAAAGGTGGTCCCTAACACATGGGGGCTGACCGTGGAGAGTTGCAAGCTAGCAGAATGTATTGCTGAGGCAAGAACAACTGTTCCCTTACCGTTGGGAAATACCTACCTTTTGGGAGTAATTGTAACTGTTTGTCAGTATGAATCCGTGCTTCTGTTGTTGTCGAGATTGGTGCTTGTGATAGTCTGTCATTTTTGTCCATTTCCATTAGTTTTCTGTATTTGGGGCGATTTCTGTTAGTTTTTGATATTTTGTTAGTTTCTGGTATTTTTCATCTGTTAGTTTCCAGTATTTTTACCTTAGAGAAATGTGGGGGGTCTTTTAGACCGGTGGCACCCCACGCGTATCTTGGCTCCGCATTCCCTCCCACAGCCAGAATATGCGCGGGGGGGTGGGGAGTTCTGAAAACAGCCTTAGACCGTTCCCAGGACCATCCCCAAGGAACAGCCCAGGCTAAGCACTGTAACAGCCTGTGCAAAGGACTCTGGACCAGGGTAAAGTGGGCCATCATGTGTATTAGCCCGCTTGCACTTACCTGGGTACAGGTCCGTGGCAGCCTCATAGACCACCATTGCTGCCCATCAGGAAGGGGGGTGGGGTCATGAGGACACATGTCTGCATTTCACTCTAACCTCTTTCCACCCCATCCAGCCCACTATCACATTTGTTCGGCAGCTGGACCAAATCCTGCCCAGAGTGAGGGCCCTCACTCGGGGCAGGATTGAAGTGTGGCGGCACTCAGCATTGTCACGTATAAAAACACGCTGGTATGTCAAATAGCATAGAAATGACATGTTTAAAAAGTGATGCTTATAAGTATAGGCACTTAGAGTTGAAGTCTCAATCACCTGTGAGAAGAGATTTTCAAATAGTGAGGTAATCTAATATTGAGGTAATCAAATAGTGATTGTTGTGATAGAATTGTGAGAATTTGTGCTTTCAGCTCCCGAGAGTTTGCTGGTAGTCATGATTTTAGGTGTTTTCAAAAATGCTGGAAATGTGATTGGGGGGTGGAGTGGTGCATGCTGGTGTGTGTGTGTGTGTGTGAGAGAGAGAGAGAGAGAGAGAGAGAGAGAGAGCGCTTGTATGCGTGGTGGAAAAGTGTCTGTGTGTGGTTCTATAAAGCCAGAAAGATGTTCCTTACTATGCTAATGAAAACAATCCGGAGATGAAAACAATAATATACTTGGGGACCTGTGTTCACTGTGTGTTAAGGCTTGGTTTTAAGATTTACTTGGCATATTGGGATACTGTATTCTGATATGCCAACTTAGCCTTATGCTTTGCTGACATCATTACAGATTCTCAGTCCTGATTTGTTAGAACATGGCTGTCCTTAAGTTTTGAAATTCTTAGTTATGAAGAAACTACAGTAATTCATACTGACAGGAAACTGTGCTGTACAGTTGAAGCATGTGGATGAACGTTCTGCAATCTCTTCTCCAAAAGAAATGTCTCATGGTGAAATTGTGTTTTGCATTAATTGCCATGACTATCGTTTGGAGGCTCCACCTACAATGGACAAGCCCCTCCCTAGAGCTCTGCCAGCCATAAGGTTCTGCTGGCGGCAAAGCTACCAGCAGGCCAGCCGGCTTTTGGGGCCCCGCAGTAAGGCTTGGCACATGACCCCTCAAACCTTTGGGCTGGCCCTGGGAAGGGTATAGTACAAACTAACTTTGCACAGGTTAGGATTTTATGCCCTGACATGCGCAAGAGAAGCCGTGGCAGATCCCCATTCGCACCAGCTGTTTTCCCGTCAACCGGCTCCTCCACACTGCCGTGTCTTCCCTTGCTCCTCCCGCTGCTGCCACTGCCACCACAGGTGAGAACACAGCCTTAGTGTCTGTGAGGTCAGATGCAGTCCTACCAGATTATTTGGAACAATTGAAACATTTGGATTTCACAAGGCACCAGGAATGAATGCTCACTTTCCACATATGTGAGTCAGCTATATTCTCTTCTGTGCTTACTAAATTATTTAGATGCTCTGTTCTTCGTGGCTATAATAGTGAAGTCTCCTTATGACTTTTCAGGATATGAAAAGACATGGATTTGGGCAGCTGAAGGTGGCAAAGCTTTTGAAAATGAGTAAGAATTAATGCTAGCTTTCATCCTGCTTTTCTCAAATCAGCTGGCACATAATGGAACTCTAGAAATGCCAAAAATCAAAATATTCCCACAGTAACAAGAAGCCAATAGCTTTTCTGCCATCCTAAGCACTGCAGAAAACAACTGTGCACAAATTGAACTGGAGCCACTGGGATTTCTCTTAGAGCACAAGTTTTTTCTGTTCTTTATATTGATGAAGATTACACTGTGAATTTGAACTGTCACTGAAGGCTTCACAACCTGAAGAACTGTCACAGATCAACATCGCACTGGAGGAGGCTTTAGAGCAGACTGAACAGTAGCAAGTCACCTGGACCAGACAGTATTCACTCAGGACTAGAGAAGGAATTCAAATACGAAAGAGCAGAATCACTATCAGTGATATGTAAGCTATTGGTAAATTCAGACTCTGTACCTGAGGACTGGGAGGTAGCAAAGGTAATGCCATTTAAAAAAAAATAGATGACCCTGAAAACTACAAACTGGTGAGCCTGACATTGGTTCCAGGTAAATTAGTAGAGGCTATTGTGAAAAACAGAATTATTAGACATTTTGACAAATATGACATGATGTGGAAGAGCCAACATGGTTTCTGAAAAGGGAAGAAGAGAGCCAGCGATTGATGAGTCAAGGTCAGAAACTGAAGGCTTTGGGAGAAACTAGAGAGAGTCCTCCCTCCACATCCACACTGGCTTGAGAGAGCCTGAGTTAGGGACCCTGCTAAAGAGAGAGAGTATACATACCATCACATAGGCTGTGAGAGAGTTTAGATGAACCCTGACCAATATTTGCATTAAAACATACTGATTCTGGGACCAAGTACTGTGAAACTCCCTTCCCCCAGAAGTCTGTCAGAGCCCGAGGCTGGGCATATTTCTGGAGGGAGTGTAAAACTTTGCTTTTTGACAAAGCGCCACAGGAATAGGAGTTGGGGTGGGCACATTTAGGTGCAAGGGTGGAGGTTTTTAAGGAATTTTAATGTATTTTGTGTTTTTAATATTGTAAGCTGCCCTGATCTTTAGGGGAATGGCAGGGTAGAAATTGTAATTAAATAAATAAGAGAGAGTACACTAGGGGAAAACATTATTATTAGTGGTAGTGGTAGGAGTAAACATTTTTATCCCGCCCCTCCTGCTCCAGGCAGATCGGGGCGGCTTACAATACAGTAAACAAATATAGCAAACTAAAAGTAACACAATTAAAATAACATTAACACATTAAAAAGGAAAGCACAAAAAACCAAACCGTCCCTCCTTCCCTAACCCACTTCCCCCCACACCCTACCCCCCATCTCCCTCACCAGAAGCCAGGCAGAACAGTCAAGTTTTACACATATGATGGAAGGAGGGGAGATTCGGGGCCAACCGGGCCTCCACAGTGAGGGAGTTCCACAGCCTAGGTGCAGCCACCAAGAACGCCCTCTCCATAGTGGCCCCCCGGGCCACATGGGGGACCTCAACAAGGGCACTCCCAGCAGACCGCAGAGGCCACTCCAGAGTGCGGAGAGTGAGGTCATCCCACAGGTAAGTCGGACCAAGGTCGTATAGGACTTTATATGTCAAAACCAATACCCTGAATCGGGCCCGGAAGACTATAGGCAACCAGTGCAGAGCCCGGAGCACTGGTGTAATGTGCTCATGGTGACCCATCCCCATAAAGAGACGGGCCACTGCATACTGCACTAGCTGCAGTCTGCAGAATCTCACCACAGGTAGCCCCACGTAGAGGGCGTTGCAATAGTCCAGTCTCCAGGTAATGAAAGCATGGATGATGGTGGCCAGGTCACTATCTGAAACGTATGGCTGAAGCCATTGCACCAGATGTAATTGGCAAAATGCATTCCTCACTACAGCCCCCATCTGGGAATCCAGGTGGAGCTTCAAATCAAGGAATATGCCCAGACTACGGACCTGGGATACCAGCGGAGGACAGATCCCATCAGTGATGGGAGCTGTCACATCCACTGCCCTCCCCATCACCTCCACCTTATCGGGATTCAACTTCAGTCGGCTCGTCCTCATCCAATCCCCAGCAGCCGCCAGAGATCAGGTAAACACCGAGACTACCGGGTCTGGGTCAAATGAAAACGACAGGTAGAGTTTGGTGTCATCAGCATATTGATGACACCACACCCCATACCGTCTCACAACCTCACCAAGTGGCTGCATATACATGTTGAACAAGAGCAGGGACAGAATACATCCTTGTGGGACACCACATGTGAGGTCCTGTGGAGATGAAGAACAATCCCCAAGCACCACACGCTGAGTCCTCTCAGCTAGGAAAGATTGGAAACAGTCAAGGATGACTCCAGCTCGATCCTGCAAGTGAGTCACCAACATCTCATGGTCAACGGTATCAAACGCAGCCGACAGATCTAACAAAATTAGCAGGGTTGATCGAACCCGATTTAAGTTACGACAAAGGCCGTGCCATAGCCTGGATGAAAACCGGACTGAGAGGGATCCAGATAACCAGTGCGGTTCAGGTGCCCCTGCAGCTTCTGGGCCACAACCCACTCAATAACCTTCCCTAAAAAGGGAAGGTTAGAGATTGGCCAATGACTTGCGAGGGAATCAACATCAAGTGATGGTTTTTTGAGCAGAGGCTGCACCATCGTCTCTTTGAGCCAGCCCGGCACTCTGCCCTCCTGAAGGGAGGCATTGCTCACCCCCACCAGCAACGGCTCGACTGTCTCCTGGCTGACCTTAACCAGCCAGGATGGGCATGGGTCAAGTTCACAAAAGGTGGCCCTAACAGCCCCAAAGACATCCCCCGCCTCGGTGGACGACACAGACTGAAATTAATTTCACGAAACTGGACAAGGTGGGGCTTCAACAATCTCTGCTTCACCCACTGCAATAAATATGGCGTTGAAGTTGTGGCGAATCCGAGCAATTTTTTCCGCAAAATAATCATGAAAGATGTCACAGCGGGCAATAGATAACTCAGATTCCAGGCAGAGGAAGTGGGGACCGATCAACCGCCTCACCACCCAGAAAAGCTCTGCTGGATGAGATTTGGCAGAGGCTATACAGGCAGCAAAAAAAAACCCTCTTTGCTGCCCTTACAGCTACAGCATAGGCACGTAAACTGGCTCTATGTTGCAATCTGTCAGCTTCAGTATGCAAATGGCTCCACCGTCGCTCCGACTGCCTCCCCTCCTGCTTCAACAACCTCAGGCCCTCTGTAAACCACAGAGGCCTGAGAAGCCTTCGCTGAGGGAACGGACGCCTCAGAGCCATCCAGTCGATGGCCTCCAACAGCAAGGTATTCCATAAAGCCATGAGGTCATCAAGCGGGCAGTCATCAAGATCAGAGGGTAACTCCCTGAGAGCTTTCTGGAACCTCTCAGGTTCCATTAGCCTCCAGAGGTGAACCATCCAAATCGGTTCAACACCCTACCAGGGGCAGATATGCACCAGGAGACATGCTTGCAGGAGTTAATGGCCTGTTCATGACAAAGGTTCTACTAACACCTGCCCCATCAACAGATCCCCCTCCTCAAGGCTGGTGCGAAAAATCAGGTCCATGGTATGCCCCTCATCATGAATGGGCCACTGACAATTTGGGACAGGCCCATGGTTGCCATGGAGGCCATGAACCCATGCTCTGCACCACCGAGACTGGCGTCAGCATGTATGTTAAAGAAGTCCCCGAAGACTAATGTCTTCGGGGAGTGCAACACCACATCCAACACCAGCTCTGTCAGAGCATGTAGGGATGCTGCCGTACAGGCAGGTGCATGGTATACTAGCAGCACCCCCAGCCTGTTCCCTGCCAAATCAAACATGGATTTGAGACTCAGAAGAAGTCCATAGACAGACGTGGTTAAGGAAAAGAGGAGTAGATACAGGCTTTGTGTTGAGGGCAGGCTATGGTTACTTAAGGGGAACCATATCCCTGTATTCTCTGACAAGCTACTCAAAAGGCCTAGAAGGAGAAGTGTTCACAAAGTCTGATTTCCTGTACCTTCATGTGGGTGAAATTATGGCAGAGATCTGTCCTTGGATAGTTGTCTGACTTGCCAGGAGCACCTCAGTCCCCTTTTGGCAGGAGCTATACCACCATCATTGGGCAGACCCAGTGAGAGTTCAAAAAGTTAATAACATTGTCACTTTTTTGTTGAAGCTTATCCATTCCACAGAAATACCACCAAAAGGAACCTATTCATAGAGCATGTGTTGCATTGTGCCTCTGTTTCCCCCAAAGGAAAATGCGCTTAGTGGTCCAGGCCTGACATGATCTGGTCTGGATATAGGGTGCTCTTTTCCAATATGTGGAATTCAAGTTTACACTTTGCTAATAAGCCAGCCAGCTCAGCAAAGTATTGTAAAGACCACTTCATTTATATAAATGAGGCTATGAGACTTATGAATATTATAAAATATGAAGCAATAGTTTACTTAAGTTCAAATAAAGACATAGTACAAAAGAAACAGTGTCAGTTAAAAGTACATTAGAAAGACATTTCTGTTCAGAGAAATAGCTCTGTTACAAATTCAAAGATCTTAACATCTATAAGATATAACATATGCTCTAAGTATTATTGCTATGGTTGTCTCAATGCATCATATAGGATATAACATATTACCCAGTCCTTGCCCCATTCTGCCAGATGAAAGAAGTGAGAGAAGCTTCAGGAAAGGAAGCTTTCTGAAAAATCCATCTTTCCTCTCTCTTCTTATAGAATGAAAGATGCTTGGAGGTCAGCTAAAAATGACGTCAGGTCAAAACTGCTGACAGAGAGGGGTTTTTCTCAAAATACATAGTAAGAAGCCTGTTGATACATACTAAAGAGGTTGCTTATCATATGGATAGGAATAACAATGAGCAAACTCCAAACAAACAAGGCTTTTTCCTGCCCTGCCTGAGACTCAGGTATCTGGAGACTTAGTCAACAGAAACTCTTAATTTCATTAAGAGACAGACTTGACTATATTGTCTATTCCAGTATACAGGCTGATTTTCCGGTATCTGGTCAAGAGTTTAGTAGAAAGGTCACTATAGGACAGCTCTTTTAAGAAGTCATCATATAGAGAGACTAATTCTGATTTCCAATATATTGAAACACAGATGGTCAAACATATATGCAGGATACATGACACATATGCAGGATTTTAGTGGAAAGTGAATGGTTTGTGGAAAGTGAATGGTTTGGGGACTCCAAGGCCCTTTTCGAACAGACAGCGGGGGGTGGGGGGATGGGGGTGCATCCATGGCAGGTGGAGGTGGGTGTGCGCCCATGTGAACCCATCTCCATCCATCTCCATTCACGGAGCAACCGACATTGGCACCAGTTGCTCGTGCATGGGTGATGGGTGGAGATGGGTAGAGCACAGGAGTGCACACACACACACTGCCAGCAGTGTTCCCATGGGCACCCCCCCCCCCATCACCGGCACGTGTGTGAGGAGGGCGCACCCGTTTGAAAATGGCCTAAGAGTACTGTTGTTTCATTGCAATTTAAGATATTTACCAATGCATTTTTTTCTCTCTAGTTTTCCTTTTGCAGCTCCTATAAGGCTATGTAGTAGTTCCTTGCATTTGGATCACACTAGAATATCTGGTCAGCTTCCTTACCTCACTGCTACTAGATAATTGGAAGATCAGATGGACAACAATCAAGAAGCTTGGGAATAGGAATGTAGCATAAACGTATATTTAATTATACATAAACCTATTTGTCCTTCCATTTTATATGACTCTAAAGAAGAAAGTTCTAGCTTCAAATAATTTTTAACATTTCAAAACTATAACATTTTCAAAAGTTTTAAAATCCAAGAAGATCCCATGTTTTTCAGAGGTGGAACTGGAAATGTTACTCCAGGAGAACCTACAGGAAAGCCTTCAGAATAGCGCACTGCACATTCAATAGGGCCAACTATGCCTAGCTCAACTCCCAAGGCTTGGTCATGTGTGCAATGTCTCCTGTGTAAAAAAATTGCTGGAGAAGGCCACAAAATCTTAACCCTTAATATCTGTCTGTCAGAATTATTTTCAGTTATTAGTCTACAGAATATTAACTAATAACCAATTATTTTCAGTTATTAGTCTACGGAATAAATGCCAATGAAAAGAACCTGCTAGGAAATGTAGCAACTGCACTACTTCAGGCTGAGAGACAAGTGTGCATTTCGCAGCTGGTTTCAGAGTACTAAGAGGGTACCTCATTTCCCCAAAATGGGTGTGACAGTGGAATTGAAAGGCAAAGAAGGAAGCAACCCAGGATTTTAATGAGTAATGTATAGGTCTGAAATTAAAATTTAAAATACTTTTCCATCAGCAAAAATAAAATGGTGTGCTCATGCCTAGCGATGGTTACTAAACCTCCCCTTTAAAAGAGGATGTTTATGAAAAATACATGTTGTCGTGTAGTGTCAAGTTTAGTTTTATTGTTGGCCGTTGGCCATATCAAACAAGAAATAAGAATAAGTATAATAACAATAACAACAACATGAAGTAAGCTATAAATATAGCTAGCAAGAACAACAAGAATTGACACACAAAAGCAAGAAACATTTAGAGCCAGCCTAACCCCTCCCAAAAGCAATTTTTGGCCCCTGAAAATAACAGAGTAAAATAACATATCAGAAATGGGAAGTAAACATATTATCGGAAAGCCCTCACCATGCACCTCGAAAATTGTGAAAAGCAGTCTGTTATCTAAAGCTTCCAGTATTCATGATCGTAACCTCTTATGAGAACCAGTTCAGGATGCAAACATAAACCAAGGGTATGCAAACCTGCACGTGACTGGCTTAAATGCCACTGAGCAGCTGGCATAAAGAGGACGCAATTCAGGCAAAAAAGCCTTAATAAGTTCAAGGGCTGTTTAAAGGACTTTAACACAGCAAATGAAGCCAGTACCCTAATCAAGCACACAAAATAAAGCAACGTTAGAATTGGCCTAGGCAACCTTCCCCCTATCCAAAACACAAGCAGAATTAACAGCAGTGAAATGAGAGTAAACACTAGTACAAAGCATTATATTTAACAGCTTCGAACTTAAACTCCAGATAGCAATTCAAAGAAGGGAGGAAATTGCTAGCCTCTGTTTATAAAAAATTATACAGGCTCCAAAAGCAGCAACAGCCCTAGATCTAGGTGAGTCTCGCCCCCCCAATAAAAGAGTAGCCCGGGCGTTCTCTGGCAAGCCAACTGGCATTGAATGAATAAAGGAGCCAATATATTTAACCCTCAGGGAGTTA
>QEPC01013002.1:10347482-10381192 GCA_003113815.1 Sphenodon punctatus | reverse complement strand
CTACTGCCACTGGACCCGGGGCTCCTACCAACAGGTAGGATGATCCCTAGACTGCACTTGTGGCCTTGGTAGACGACCTCCATAATGAGTTAGACCGGGGTCAGTCTACTCTGCTGATTTTGTTAGATCTGTTGGTGACTTTTGATATCGTTGACCATGAGGTGTTGGTGACGCGCTTGCAGGACTCTGCTGGGATAGGTGGTATCATTCTTGAATGGTTCCGTTCTTTCCTGGCTAGAAGAACTCTGCAGGTGGTGCTGGGGGACCATTCTTCGTCCTCCCAGAGCCTCACACGTGGAGCTCCACAAGGTTCCGTTCTGTCCCCCCCGCCCCCCCAATCCTGTTCAACATGTATATGCAACTTCTGTATATGTCCTATAGTGGCTGTGGTGGCTGTGAGGGACTGGATGAAGGTGAGCTGTCTGAAGTTGAATCCTGACAAGATGGAAGTGATGCTGGTGGGTGGGACCGGGGGGGCCGGGTGTGGGAGAGGTCCCCATCATTGATGGGGTCTGCCCATCATTGGTCCCTCAGGTTCAGAGTCTGGGAGTGCTCTTCGATTCACAGCTCTGCCTGGATGCCCAGGTGGCAGCGGTGGCAAGGAGCGCTTTTTGCCAGTTGCCTCCTTACGGGGATGGGTCATCATGAGCACATAACACCGGTGCTCCACTCATTGCACTGGCTGCCTATAGTCTTCCAGGCTCAATTCAAGGTGTTAGTATTGACCTTTAAAGCCCTAAATAGTTTGGACCCTACTTATCTGTGGGACTTCCTCACACCCTGGGTTCTGGACCAGCCCCTGTGGTCATCAGAGGGTGCCCCTCTTGAAGTCCCCCATGTCCATCGGACGGGGACAATGGAGAGGGAGTTCTTGGTGGCCGTTCCAATGCTGTGGAACTCCCTTCCAGTGGAGGTTCACCTGTCCCCAGATCTCTCCTCCTTTCATAGACAGTGTAAGACCTGACTGTTGGTGGGAGAGAGGGAGTGGGTGGATGCGGGTAGGGGTGTGTGATTTATTATTTATTGCTATGGGATACCTATTTATTGTTTTATGGTGGTTGCTTTTAATAATATTATTGCTTATTGTATGTTTTATTTTATTCTTTTTTATGGAATTGAAAGCCTCCCTGAGCAGCCATTAGGCAGGTGAGGGCAGGATATAAACTTTGGATAAATAAATAAATTAAAAAATTAGCAGGGGTTCTACTGTAACACATCAACATCTTCCTTGCTCTGGGATAATATTCCCAAGGCCAGTGATGCCAGATTTAGGGTGAGAATGTACAAAGGATATTGGAGAGATAAAGTGGGTGCATCATATAATCTAGCTGATCATCTGTCTATAAAATAACATGACAGAAATGACATGAAGAGATTCAGTTCCTTTAATAATGAACCAGACTTTGTTATGAAAATCTTATTACCAGTGTGGTTAACAGTGTGGTTAACATGTGAGACTTACACATAAAATAACACTTTTAGCTCTGTTTCTGTCTGGATTTCAGATTAATTTTTTATGATTTTAAAGGTATTTGGTACATATTCATTATGCACAATTGCTTTATTGTGGATAGCATGAGTCTATTTTCCAGTCTGATAGGATAATTATATTTGACACTCCATATAATTCTTCATCATGCATCTTTGAAACAATAAGCTTGCATGAAGGTGAAGTGAAACTTTAGATTGTTTATCTCTCAAACTTTAGACCTTAGTAAACAACAAGCCGTTACTACAAATTTTGGTTGAGTACCGGAGCCAGAAAAAAGAGAGGGCTTAGACAGAAACACAGATAAATGTTAATTGTTTGGTAGAGCAACAGAAAGTCTAACAGAAAATCTGTATGCACTATTAGATGCCTCTACTCTGAGCTATGAACTTTAATAACTTTAATAAAATGATGTTTAGTTTGCAATGCGACAGAAATTAAATATATATATATATTACCATCTCCGTATTATCGCCACAGTTTAAGTTCATGATCTTTTTACTTAACATTTGAATTAATGATACAAACTGCACAATATGTTAAGAACATAATCAAATGAGCATCAATTTGGATACCTATCCAATCTCCCTACCTGGACACAACCAAAATGTCAGTTGCTCACATCACCTGCCAGCGAATAAACCTTGCTCCTTCTCTGTTTCCCTATTCATCAATAATAACATTAATATTCTCTTTCCTTACCCTGGCAGAAAAACCTAGGTATACTGGAGAGAGATTATGGTTGCCATTTTAGTCCCAAATGTAAGAGATGGAGAAAAAGTAATCCAGATAATATATATATATATATTTGTTTTGACCAGTTTCTGTTGGCGAGAGTATATATGCTTTTAGAGATCATAAAGCCCTTCCTCGGTCTTGTGAAAAGTTAGAACTAGGTAGATTGTGTAGGCTTTTCATCCACCTCCCACGGGAATCAACAAAAGTAGCAACTGCCATAGTAAAAGGACCAGTATTTTTCTAATGGGTTCCTTGCTGTGATTAAGATAATCCAGACTTCTTGGGATCTCTCTTTTCAGGTTTATTTTAGAGTATGCTCTGCATATCTACTTGTACAGTCCATGGATATCTATGGTTGGCATACTCTTTGTGACACTTGATGTGTACTGATGAAGAATCTTGAAACAGCGTTTGAGGGACAAAGGTCTTGTAGCAGAAATGCTATCCACCCCTGAGTGAACAGCCTGTCTCTCTGGTGCGTGAAGGAGACTTCCAGGGTAAATGTATCATCTCATGTACCTCTGCAAGGCTAGACCAAGCTCACTGATCATCCTAGCTCTGAAAGATACTCCATCTTTGCTCTAGGCTCTTCACTTGCCTTTGCTACTGCTCTGAAACCAGACTCTGGTTTGTCAATGTCAGTTTAACTGTATTGATCCATCCTTTATCACAAGACTAAAATCAAAATCGTTTGATACTTTTTTCTTACATATTCAGTCATCAGCTTCAGCTGAAAGATGTATGAAATACCTTTTTATTTTCCTAAGGGTTGAAATTTTTTTTAAACTTTAGAAACTGTCATTTGTGTCTGCACTTATATAAATGAATAACCAGACGAGCTTAGATTGCCCCAAGGGGCATGCAATCTAAGTGTGTTTTTAAAAAAAGTTTAAAAATCAACACTGGCAGCTGGTTATGAGACTGTAGGAGAGGGGCAGAAGAGAGCAAACACAAGAGTCACAACAACTCTTGAAGTAACATTCAGTAGAAAACCTGTTAATTTGTACTTCCAAGTTTGTTTTTTTGGGTGGGTCTTCACAGTTTTCTTGCCGGTATTTTCATTAGCTAAACGTTCCGTTATATCCATAGGTTCACAGGTAGGAAAAAGGTCACTCAGAGCCACAGTGGGCATTTCCACACAAGACACTCTCCACCCACTATACATGTTGCAGGGCTGCAGTGTTGCCCTATGGGTGCCCTGTAACATGTATAGTGGGTGGGTAGTGGGTGGAGAGTGTCTTGTGTGAAAATGCCCAGTGTCAGAGGTGCACCCAGGATTTTGCTAAAGAGAGTTGTTGCCAGCTAGCTACCCTGTTCCCTGCCTGCCCCCAATAAACATCAGGGGGCAAGAGGTTCCCCTGCGCCAGTTGGGGCAAATATGCACTAAACTGTGAGGGGGAAGGGCACAAAAGCTCCACCCAGCAGGCTTCAGAGACAGGAACAAGTCAATCCTACACCCACCACCACGCCCTGCCACAGCCTCAGTAGTTCCATAGCTACTAGCCATCTACAAAGAAGGTTATTTCCTCCCAAGGCACATGCTTCGCAATGTCTGGGAAACCAGTAGAGGGAAGAGAAAGGGTCCCATTTTCTCATTTGCCTGCTGCCTACCTGGGGCTGCCTGACCGCTAACCCCTTCAGTGACAGACAGGAACTGCTGCCCAGCCCATGGGATCCCTACTGGTTGTACCCTTACATGTTGTGATACTTTCCACCCACAATTAATCCCAATGAAGTTAATAGAAATGGTCCTGATATAATGTACTATTAAACAGAGCAGGGATGTGGAACCTTGGGCCCAGGGGCCAAATGTGGTCCATGGCTAGTTTTTGTTTGGCCTCTTTCCAGTTCCTGGACCTGGCCTCTGGATCCAATTCCTACTCCCAAGCACTGAGTTCAGGCTAAGGGAGCAGAGATGTGGGCATGCACACAAAGATAGAGGACAGGTCCATGATGGCACAGATCCATGATCTAGACCCTCCTCTACCTGAGTGCACTTCTTAAGTAACTCCGCCTCAATGTACTAATTGTCAAAGTGGCCCCATGGAGGGATAAGGTTCTCCACCCCTGACGCAGAGTAAGCCCACGTTAGGAGGTGTGTGCATGGAAGTGGGTGAGCAAAACTGGTCAATTTGGAAAGTTTGGCTGCTTTCAGCTGTCACAAAAGCCCTTGTTGCTGAAACCCCAGGTTGCCTTAAAGTGATGACTTCGATAGACTCGTCATCACAGAAATTGCCACTGTGGGTGCAGCAAAGGCAACCCTGTGAAAGCTCCACCCAGCAGACTTGAGACACAGGAACACCGTCAGTCCTACATTCACCACCAGTTTAATTTAGAGTGTTTAAAAGCAAGCACTCTAAATATATCCTACTCTGTCTTTTAGAACAACAGATGCAGGTATAAAAATGAAAGTTCGGCTACCCCACCTATGAAGTTAGAGCTCTCTTGGCTCTCCTGCTGCAGGCTAATGCTTTCAAAGGCGGCTCTAGCCTGGTACATCACATATGGCTTAAATGAATGGAGCTTTAATAACTTCCTTCCTGTTTCAAGGACCCTGTTTAAAACCATGGCATCAATTTTCAATAAACCTCCCATTTCCTCTCATTAATACTTATTACTTCAAGAACAACTGCCAACGATTTGGGCAAGGCTAAGGGTTCTAATTGTTTGAGGCCGGCTTATGTCTAGTTGTAGGAGAAGCAGGTGAGGCCACCAGGGAGCAGGCTGTGATGGAGTGCTGAATCCAGAGATATGGCTTGAAAAGAGTACGGTTTACTCTCATTGTTTATTGCTTTGTATGACAGTGAACTTACTGCAATTTAACCATTTTTTTCACTTTAATTTAAGGAGACAAAATAATACTCAAAACATCAAATTTGGCCTCCAGTCCAGCAAAGCATTTAAATGCATGCATAACTTTATTTCCATAGGACTGCTCATGCAAAATTAAACTCATGCTCCTGGACTGGGACCATTAAAGGGTATTTTCAGACGTTACGAGATCACAGTGAACCACGGTGAATACCCACCTGTGGTCACTGTGCCTCGAACGTCTGTTTGGCGGCCGCCAGATGTTCGCCACTGTCAATCTGCACAAGGGGTCAATTTGAACCACGCTTCCCGGGCTAGCCAGGGGAATGTCCTGGGAAGCGTGGTCAAACGGACCCCCGGCAGGGACCAAAAAAAAGTAACGTCTAGCCGCTCGCCACGGCCCGGGATCACCAGCGGGATCCCGGGCCGTGGCGCATTCGGCCGGACGCGGCGGCCGCATTGGCCCCGCCGCCCGCCCATCTCCTCGGAGGGCAGGCGGCGGGGTGCGTGGAGGGGGCGGGGCCGTGCGGCCACACGCTGCTCCACGCAGCCAACGCCCCCTCCCGGATTCCCCGCCGGGATCCCCCCGGCACGTCTGATATGGCGTGATGGGGTGACCCCGGCGGGGAACGAATGGGTTGATTTTGGTATGGGGCCAATGGGCCCCGTAACGTCTGAAATCACCCAAACAGTCAGTGAGAACTCTGTTTTTATTCCGGGGGGGGGGGTGTTTCTGAAAATAATTAAAACCTAATGGAAGCAATGAACTTACTGTATTGTGCTTATGTAAAGTGACCAGCTTGGCTTTACCAGATAAAAAAAAAAAGGCAATTAGAAATCTGCCCAGGTGGAGTGCTATGCGATGATTCTTTTCCAGCACCTTGTCAAGAAGAGTGTGTGTGGCTTAAATACTGGAAAGAAAAACAAAGTACAGATCACAACGAGCTTAGCCCATACTACAAAATGTTGCTAATAGTACAATCATGGTAGACTGTTTAAATGTCACTGTAATGCTTATAATTCAGACGTAAAGAAGCAGATAATCCTTGACTAGAGCTGAGGTGAGACTAGAGCAAGTGTTCCCTTACCGTTGGGAAATACCTACCTTTTGGGAGTGCTTACAGCTGTTTGTCGGTATTTCCATACCGGTCAGCACGTCCATGCTTCTGCCATTGCAAGACTGGTGCCTGCAGTTTTCTGTCATTTCCATCATTTTTTTAATCAGTTTCTGGTATTTTCATCAATTTTCATCATTTCCATCCGTTTTCAGTATTTTTGTCAATGTCCAGGTTTTACATCAATTTATGTCACTTTCCATCAGTTTATGACACTATGACACTTTCTGTCAATTTTACACCTCTTAGCCAGTATTTTATAAACCATAGCGTTATCTCCTTTCGTTCATTTTGTGTTAGGGATAGGGCAGCAAGAGTTCCCTCTTGCTGGGGTGTTCAATTACTAAACAATTGCAATTTGCTGAACTAGCAAAATACCAAAACATGTCAGAAAATAGTGGAAAATGGCAAAAATAGACAGCAAGTTACCTTGTCATGCAAATGGAGGTGAATGACCTGTTTCTGATGGAAACAGTATTCACTGCAATTGCTCATTTCAGGCCTATCCCTGGATTGAGTGTATGAACAGGAGGGATGAAGAGACCCATGTCCCCAAAACATGTCATACACAGAGGCAAAATCAATCCCATTCTCCGTTAATGGGTAAATGTGGAGTCTACTCCTTCCACACACCCCAAGAGAACATGTTGCCCTAAAAGAAGTAGGAAAGAGGAGGCACCTCCCCTCCACTACAAGCGCCAATAGATTTATATGGTCAGTTACTCCAGGGAGACCAGGAGCTTGTGTTTGGGAGCTTGGAAAGTTTCCACTGGGGAAAGATAGTAGATTGTCATCCCCACAATGGGAATGGACACAATTTAGCCAATAGATGAGGCCTCTGACATGCTCATTGCATAATACCATCTCTTTCATTCCTATTTCTTTCTATTTTCACACTTGGAGTGTTTTTAAACGTGACGGTGGCACAGTTTAACATGCTTTAGCACTGCTTAAACCAGGTGTCACTGTTACGTGAAAAAGTGCCCGCCAGATGTTTCCTCGGTCTGGCTTGCGACCATGGTAGGGGCTAGCCCAGACTGTAACTCAGAGAAATCTCCAAGTCGCAGTCCAGGCTAGCCCCCACCATGTTTGGGATCCGGCTGCCAGACCCAAAGTAAAGCGGGCTTTCATGTCTGAAAGCCCGCTTTACTCACCGCAGTCCAGAGTGCGGCTGTCATTGGCCACCATAGTCATCCATCAGGAAGGGGGGCAGGCCGCTGCATGCAGCCTGGGGGGCTCCCCGCCCTCTCTGGTGGCCGGGCCCTCATCACGTCAGTTCAGGGGCCTCACTGAATCCTGACAGTGGTGCCAGTCCAGTCCAACGCTGGACCAGGTCAGTCTGTGATGGCATTCATGCACATTCATGTTAGTTTTCACCCTTGATCTTCATTTTTGCTTCCTAGTGCCTTTTGTAACTGCATGACCCCGTGACCATTCAGAAATGCAGCATGAGGCAGCACCACCGAGAACTTTCCCAGGAGCTCTGAGTCTGTTCAGTCTAAATAGAAGGCCACGCAGGGAAAAGGAGATGTTGCTCTACATCAGGGATGGAGAACCTCAATCCCAGGAGCCAAATGCAGCCTGATGCTAGTTTTTATGTGGCCCCATTCTAGCTCCTTTATCTGGATCCTGGATCAAGTTCCTACCCCCAAGCACTTAAAAACTGAACTCAGGGTAAAGAAGCAGAGATGAAGGAATACACACAAGGATAGGGAACAGGTCCATAGCACAGTTCCATGATCAGGACTGAATGTACACCTTAAGCACTCGCGCCCTCTAAGTCACCCACGGAGCTCATACTAATTTTCAGAATGGCCCATGGGAGGAATACGATCTTTCACCCCTGTTCTACATCATAGTAGACTTGGGCTTCAAAATGTCAATTCCAAGGGTTGTTCTAGTTAGCAGATTGGTAACAGCAAAGCCTTTCTTCTTCATAATAACAAGGCTTATATTAAATAGCACTCAGCATGGTTCACAGACTACAGTCCTTACAAGCTTTCTTTGAATTAGAGTTTGCCATCATAGATGAGCTTAACCCACTTGTGAATATTCTCAGAGGCAGACCCATAATTCTTTGCAATCTGTTGTAGCTGATACCTTTAGAAATATCGAGCATCTGAGAATCAGATTTGTAAATTATTCTGTAGATCAAAAAACAGTCGTCAATTTTATGTTGAAACAGCCTTCGTTGTACTGCCATTTGAAAACTTAAAATTATGTTTGATCATAACTGATTAAGTTTTCATTTAAAAGCTGCTATCCCAAGGGGTGCATGTCCCAATTTACCCCTGGTGTGGTATATCTTGTATACCATCTGGTGGTTTGTGTTGCATATTTTGTATAAGGTATTATTATAGACTTTTTTCATAGAATTTTAGAGTTGGAAAGGACCTCAAGGATCATTTGGTCCATTTTGTGTTGACCTGTACTGGTAGCAAGTGATTTTACAAGGCACATGTTAATCTGCACTATGGATTTGAGCTCATCAGGATTGTATCTCTACAAGCTTATATTAAAGAGTTCTTCCATTGTTCTTATTTTAAAAGAACCCCTAATAAATACAATGGGAAAATGGCCCAGATTGACCATTCTGGAAAAATTTGTGTGATAGCGCTGAACAAGATTCTCTTTAGATTCTCGTAAGATATCCCATGAGATTTCATGCCTGGGGCTGAGATCTCACTGAGATCTTGGCCCCAGTGTGAAATCTCGTGAGATCTCTCATTAAAAAAAAGTAGAAGAAAAGAGAACTGTGCATGCACAAAATGGCCACCGCACATGCACAGAATGGCTGCCCTTTTCCAAAATGACACTGATGCTGCCGGGGCCATTTTAGAAAAGGGCTGTGCATGTCATTTTATGCAGACACAGTTCTTTTTTTGTTTTGTTTTTTCCTTCGAGTTTCTCAACAAGAATGCAGTCGAGATGTTGCTGATTCCCGGCTCATTAGTTTGGTGCCCCTCTTATTCGTCAGAACAAGCTGAGAACTGATTCTTGTCGGGAATTGCGAGATCAAGTTTCGTTACTCAGCCCTTAAAGTATAGAGATGACACATCCAAATGATATGGCTCTGATTTCTCATTGCCAATTGGCAATACAACCAAAACCTAATATGTAAACAAACCAAAACCCATGGTCACAAATCCTGAGGGCTGTGCACACCCACTATTACACCATTAGGTTCTGTCAAACCCCTGTAATATAAATTAGATCTCTGTGCAACCAGTAGTTTTTCTTTTTACTTTCCAGGGAGCCACCATTGTCCTGGGATATTTGTGAGATCGCCTCACTCCCCGGGTTCTGGACCGGCCCCTGCGGTCATCTGGGGGTGCCCTGTTGGATGTCCCCCGGGTTTCCCAGGGGTCATGCAGGACAGGGCATTCTTGGTGGCCGCACCATGCCTGTGAAACTCCCTCCCGGTGGGAGCCCATCTGGCCCCAGACCTCCCAGGTTTCCGTAGGAATTGTAAGACCTGGCTGTTCCGTCAGGCATTTGGCGAGGGAGAAGGATGAGGGTGGATGGGGTGATGGGGGTTATGGTGTTTTTTTTCTCCATTTTATTGTTGTTTTTATTGAATGTTTTATATTATTGTATTTTTATTGTATTTTATTGACTGATTTGTTAGCCACCCCGGACTGCCTGGCAGGAGGGGCGGGGTATACATTTTTAAAATAAATAAATAAATAAATAAATAGTAGTAGCAACTCATGCAGTCTTCTGTCGCTTGCAGGTGTCAAAGAGAAAGAGATGGTGGTTTGTAGACTTAGGCTCCAGTCCAAGCTCTGCGTGTGCCCCATGGGATGGATGAATGCCCAGCCACCTTAGTATCTTCAATAGCTCTCTCTCAGTTCAGAGACACGCCCCCCCTCCCTTCATCTCCAACAGGGTTATGTAGTCACCTCCATGCTCCCCATTTAATGATGCTTTGCAAAAAAAGGAACATCAAAGAAGTCTGTAATTCTGGATGAAAACAGATGTGACACTGGCCTGCTGTGGCCCAGGACTCAGCGCAAGTCTTCTTTCCCATTGGCCCACTACTGCTCAAGGGCGGGTAGGTGGCTGGCTTGGAATGTGGCCCCTGGATAATCCAAGGCACACATCCTGGGCAAGGGTCTTCAGTATGGGCCACAGCAAGCCAACACATCTGTTTGGCCCTGCCATCCCTGCCGCAAGGCGTGACCTGCCATGGCTGCCTGTCATGGCGTGGGGTGGAGTGAGGCGCTGGGGGTGGCTGTCCACATGCTTGTTGCCCCTCCCCAGGACGTGTAGGCAGCGGGATGGCTCTCCAGCTGTGGGCACATTAGTTTGGTGCCCCTCCCTGACCTGGAGATGGGCAGTTGCAGACTCCCACCCAGAACCAGGGAGCTACTGTGTCACCTCACACATCTGTTTTTACCCTCCAAGGGTCTGGGTTGCTACAGAGCAGCTCTTTGATTATGGACCTTGTGATCCTCCACAGACTAGGTATGGCTTTTCCCACCATTTTCCGCTGTGCCAGCCCTGCGCTCAGACCGCTGCTCTTTGATTGGTGGTTGAAGGGTCAACACTCCCTGTTTTGAATGAAGTTGCCCCCTTAAATTGCGAGGTGCACCCTTTTGTCTTCCTCTTTACCACTATGCCCACTTGAACCCTGGAGGTGGAGTACTCAAGATCCGAGTCATCTTCCCGATTCCCAACCAAGCCAGTCGCACATGGACGCAGAGGAGAAAGGCCATCCTCTCCTCCTCTGAGTCAAGTCCACTCCTCCTCATCTTATGCAGCCGTTCAAAAATTGTGTGTGATGATGAGTGTCCCCACTCCCAGCACTCCCCTTTAAGTTCTGCAACAAAAAGCAACATGATATACATTATGCATCAAACGGGGGTTGGATCATGATGTGCCTGCCTGCCACATGACATGGGGAGGAACAACGAGCGACAACTCATTGCACCCCACCCTGACCCGGAGCCCAGTCATAAGCACGCCACCATTCCACAATTTCAAAACTATCTATTCAGTCAAAATGTGGCCAACATTCTGCTATTCCAGCAGCTTTAGGCAAAATCATGGAATGTCGCAGAAACCCTGTGGGGATGCTAAAATGCGGAAAACACTGGCAAACGCGGCATACCACTATGAAACCGCAAGCGCAGAAAACTCGTGCGGGAAAAGCAACTAACAGTGGAAAATGAGGCGGAATGGCTGTGTTTACCATGCCATGACACAATTTGTGAAACAGCTTTTTCCAACAGAAAAAGCTGCCGCAGAGGTTTGCCATTTCAGGCCTAGCAGAATTGTACGCTACAGAGCTTATGCTTCTCAACCTGTGGGTTTTGGGAGAATGTTAGGTGGGTTCCAGGAAGCATCTGGGGCCCCCATACTCCTTGATGCAGTTATGCCATGTCCCCTGGTCTGTAGGTGACTGGTCAGTGGTCACTGTCAATAGTGGGGGGGGGAGCACAGAAGCAGGGGCTGGGCAGTGGTTCTATAGGGCTTCCAAAAATGGACGTGCCCCCAATACCACTTCCATAAGTCACCTATGGCTCCATCCTCTCCTGCTTCTTGATCTGGCAGCCTGTACCACTGAAGGCCGGGGGTGGGATGACAGGGCGAGGAAGGATGTAGCTTCTGCAGCTTCCCTGCTTCCAGGGCTCTTGTCTCCTGCAGCTTCCAGCCACCTCATTCCAGCTCCCCACTGCTGCCAGAACTGGACCCCTCTGCTTCTGGCCAGGTGGCCAACCACTCTTTGTGGAGACGGGGCAGCACAAGGTGCTCACTCATGTGGGCGGTGCCGTGGCATGCCCCAGCCATGGCAGCGGCGCCAACAGGGGCCATCCAGCCCAGTTTCCCTGCTACCATCTTCCCGGCTCCTCGCACTTGCCACACAGCGTGGTAGCAGTGATTGCCTGCCATTGGTTCATGTGGGGATCAGGCCCCTGCAGCACATGTGACTGCACCTTACAGTTTCCCAAGATCAATTTCTATTTCTTGCCCAGGTTTGTAGGCACATTTCAGCCTTTTGAGTTGTGCTCAGTCCTCACGGTTGTTTGCAGTCAGCCCAATTTAGCATCATCTGAAGATTTCATCAAGTTCTTTCAGACTGATAATGAAAATGTTAAGAAACGTCACATATGCAGCTGTACCTTCCTGATCACCTCTATCCGGTTTGATAAGCTGGTACACTGCTTTTTTATCCATTTTAATTCCTCGGATAGTGTCCCTTGGCCCACTTTATTTAAATTAATTTAACTCTTTGAATTACCAAAATGTTCAGCATATCTGTTGAAATCCCAGAGACCACAGAACTGGTGAAATAATGAAGCCATGGTTTTCAGTCCTATTCAATATGCTTGGCAAGCACATACAGGTGCATTTTATCCAAAATACTTGGCAAACTGCTCAACACTGAGGTGGTTTTTAAAAAGAAATGGAAAGGAGAAGCTTATGCGTGGCAATAGCAGCTGCCTCTCCACCCATCCACAAAGACATCAGCCTCATCTTCAGCTGCATCCACTCCCCTGAAAAGGCATAGGCAGGAAGAGTGCTGCTACTGCCCCTCATCAGCTGTTCAGCAATGATAGTGGCTTGCTGCCAAACAGCTGATTGGTGGCAGCTCTAGTTCTCATCAATCTTTATCCACCCCTGAGTGTAGGGGGAGGAGCAAGGACTCTTGGTAGATAGGTAGGTGGGAAGGTGGGGGGTTATGGCACAGCAGGTACCAGGCCATATTGAGCCAAAAACACTAACAAGGGCTGCTGGAATGCAGGGTAACTCCACCAGTCCCTCGACGTCTGGGGCCAAGAGGTGGGAATTCTAGAGCAGACATGAGCCTCGGCACGTCCTTTTCTTCTTTACAAATTAAGCACTGATACCAGTATATTATTATTATTATTATTATTATTATTTTATTATTTTATTTTATTATCATTTATCATTTATAAGTGCTTTACAATCCTTATCCAAATCATCCTCATGCAAACCCTGTGAACAAAGGCTGCTTTTAGAGTGCACGGCACACATACGGTGTAAAATCACGCCACCTGTAAAAATCCCACGGGCAGGGCTCAGATGCCGATCCGCATTCTTTAGTTCGGTCCGCATTCAAACTCGGTATTTCGTTTGTGGTTTTAAAAGAATGTGCGACCGGCTTTAACACGCAAAATGGCACGTCTAAACCCTGCCCGTGGGATTTTTACCCGCGGCGTGATTTTACGCCGCGTGTGCACCGCGCATGTCTAAAAGCAGCCTAAGTCATTATTATTCATTGTTATTCCCATTTTACAGATGAGGACTGGAAGCTGAGAGATAGTGACTTGTCCAAGGCTACCCAGTGAGTTTGTGGCTAAGATGGGACTTGAACCCTGGTCTCCAGGTCTAACTCCTTAGCTACAAGGCTACAAAATAAGATCAGAATTTGGCTCAAAGCAGATGATGAAAACTGATAAAGAAGGCGAAGGGAAGAGGTTAGTTATGTGTCTGAAAATTTAAAGAACAGATCTTTAAAAACTAATACTAAAACAGAAGAGACTAGAGATTCTCAGGATAATGACTTTGGATCTATTCTGCAATGTAATCTGAACTGGCTTGCCCTTACATAAGGATAATCAGTGAGTTAGAATGACAGTATAATACTCAAGGAAGTAGCACTGCCCCATTTTTGAGAATTCAGCTTTTGCTGAAAAATAAAAGACACTAGCTTGAATTAATTATAGTACAGCTTGATCCTGTAGTCCTTACACACATACTTCCATTGATTTGAAAGGGGTATGGTTGGGCTTCAGGCTGAACCACTTAGCTATTCATCCATTGCTGAGAGAATCCCAGACACTGCCAGGGGGAATCAATTTCCCCTTCATTCCTTCCTTCCCTGGGGAAATCACAGGTCACAGTGGGTGAGGTCAATCTGGCTTCACTTAGGTGACTCCAGTTCAGTGACTGTGCTACTGTATTTTGAATGAACTCTTTAAAATGTTAGATTGCATAATAAACTAAAGTAGGAAGGACCGTTTTCTGCTTTCTTACTTACTGGAACCCATGGAGACTACTTGCAGAGTAAGGAACTACTGAGTGTAAATTACACTAAAGAAACTATTCCTATACTGTCTTGAGCTGTAAAACAGAAGAAATGGAAGGGAGAAAATCAGGTAAGAAAATAATACAAATGCTCCATGTTAGAAAAAACTGGCTTTCTCTCTTTCTCATTTCATACTGTTTCTCTCTCAAAAATGAAAGATTACCTGAAATGTCAGCAAAGCAGGAACACGTTATCTTAATAAATGAGCATGCATGTTTAATATTCGATTAAACAGGAAGTTAGAATTATGCAGATATCCACAAATAAAGCCCCAAATCTAAACGAGCGTATCGCGTTAGCTCTTTTGTAAGCCTTTCCAGATGTAGCACCAGCTCTGACTTTGGCAGCTTTCCAATAGGTTGCCTGCAGTCTGAGCTTGTGTCCGCAGCGAGAACTGCAGTGCCTGAATCCTGAAGGCTAGGACTGTGTACAGGGCTGACGACAAACCTTGCAAAGTGACAGGCCCGCCTTGATGAAGGAAGTATCAAACAGTTAACAGAGCAGGGAATGTCCATTTCTGTCAGGCCAGCCTGCTGCAGTTTTCCTGCATTCTGCTCTGCAGTATGGATCACCCACTGAAAGCTCCATTAAGAAGATCATTTAGTGATCATATCAGAGACTCCACTGCCAGAGCCCTGGATGTTATCTGGAAAAATACAAGAGAGCGACGACTGGCAGGTGAGGGGGAGTGAAAAAAGCATTTTCAGTTACATGGAGGGAATAGATTCCTTGTGATACAAGTGCCATCTATAAGTGTTTCACTGTTATTCTGTAATATTTATCTATCACTGTGTTTCTCTGTCATGTAATTTATTGCGGCCCTTTAGTGGCACTGCGCAGCTCTCTGCAGCTGCAATCTTGTTGTTATTTTATTTATTTGTTGTACAGGGATAGTGAATGTCACATGTAACTGTTTGGAAAGCCTTGAGTATTAAATCCCTCACAACAAAGTGAGCTGTAGCATTTTATTGTGCTGTGAAGTGAGTTTCTGTGCCCTATTGCTATCGTGTGCTTCAGTGAGTAGTATTGCAGGCAGTTTCCTTGCCAAAGGAGTGTGTGAGTTGGAGTGTCAGGGCTGCACAGTAAAAGATTGCTGGTATTTCCTCTGGCAAGGCTTCATGGCTTGGAGTTCCAAGTGAGTGTCAGGTATGCCTGAGCCAGATTCTTGAAATATAAATTAAGAATATATATGGAGTTGCAATTCACATCTTTGGCTTGCAGGATTCCAAACATATGGCAAACCTGTTTGGGGGTCTTAGGTAAGAAGAGCATTAAATGATTTGTTTCTTCTCTATATGGTCTGTCTCTTATACCCACTGCTTTTTATTCAAATATGAGAGTTCTTGTTGGCATAACATTTGGCATACCCCAGAAAGGCAGCAGGAATCCAAGATGGGTGTGGTATGTAAGAAAGGTCATGTCAGTCTATGTCATTTTCCTAGGGATTACTTATTTTGAAGGGGTGATGGGGTGGAATTTGTTCTAAATGATAGTATGATACTAAATGATAGTATAGTCTTCAGCATGATGACCAAGAAACAAACTCCTCTATTCCAATCATGTAGATGCTGGATGTTTACATCAATTTCTAGTCACATGCCTTCAAGAAAAACAAGAGCAGCTAAATATCATAAGGGACTTGGTGATGCCAAAACTGATGGTGTTAGGTAGTTTGGAGGGGAGTGGGTCTGTATTATGATGAAAAATATTTTTGAATTGTGAATTTTTATTATTCCCTTGCAGAAGAAAAAATATACCAACGCTGGTAAACAATGCAGTTCTCTGACAATGTAAAACTATGTTATCTGGCAAGAGTTTACTGTCATCAAGGAGATTATGTAATATTTCCACACTACACAGTATAATCTGCAATAACAACAATACAGATAAGATTTAAACCTTGGCAGATCATAAACCACCTTTTCGACTGCTGTGCTAATTTCTGGGTGGTTGGACTGTTTTGATTATGTTTCCACATATCCCACAAGAACGTGACATCTTGGTATCTGTTAAGTTTCTAAATTACCTTAAAATGACCTTCCCTCACCTACCTTTATTATTTTTGTTGTTGTTTTGTTGTGTTTGTTGTTGCTTTTTTTGTTGTATTTATATAGTGCCAGAAGTGTATCTGGCACTTTACAACTGTTGAAAATAGACAGGGTCCCTGCCCCGTGGGGCTTACAATCTATGAAAGACAAGGGAGGGGAAATGAGGGATCGGGGCAAAAGAGGGAGAGACAAGGATACATTTGTGAAGTTGTAGGTACGCGTGTTTAGCTTAGTTACATAATTACATCAGGGAAGGAAGGGAGCCTAAGGGGATGAGGAGGTAGGGGAGGCCTGACGAAAGAGGTAGGTTTTCGAGAGGGATTTGAAGGCTGGGAGGCAAGGAGAGGAGAGAATGTATTCAAGGAGGGAATTCCAGGCATGGGGGAAAGCCTCTATCACCAAGGGTATTTTCAGACTTACAAGATCACCGTCAACCACAGTGAATCACGCTCAATCCCATGGCGGGGCCAAAGCGCCCTGAACGTCTGTTTCGGGGGCGCCAGATGTTCACCACAGTCGATCCCCACCAGGGGTTGAAAAAAACCACGCTTCCGGAGCTCCGGCCCGGACCATCTCCGAAAGCGTGGTCAAAGCGATTCCCACCGGGAAACAAAAAAAAGTAACAACTGAACGGCAACCACCGGCCGGAATCAAGCAACATGATTCCCAGCTGGGGACAAAGCACGCAGCGTCACTGCCAGGCAATGAGCAACAACACAGACTGGGGAGGGAGTATTAAAGGGCACACAGCAGCAGCCGGGACGAGCTGCCCCGGCACCTTCCAGGTGCTTTGACCACGGCCCGGCCCGGGATCGGCGTAACGCCTGTTGCGCTACCCTGGGCCGTGGTCTGCCGGTCCGATTCCCTGCCATGGTCCCGCTCCCATCACATCTGTTTGGGGCCTCTCTTGCCCATGGGGGGTGGTTAGCCGGTTCACCACCACTGGGAATCCACTGTGGTGTATCGGGCACCCGTAACATCTGAAATCACCCAAAGCTTCACAAAGCAGGGTCATGAGAATATTTCACTAGAGAGTGGATCATTGTCAGGAACAGGGGCCTCACTGGACAACTAGATCTTCTTCCTTTTTGTACAGGCTTATCAACCCCAAATGTAAATACCCATGAATCAGTCATTCAAGTCACAGCATCATGAAATGGGCTGGAAAAAAAATCAAAGATTTTTTTGTTTTGTTTCAGTTTTCATTTCTGAACATTATAGTACACAACAGTCACACTTTATGACTCTTCCCTCCCCCCTCCCCCCTCCCCACCCCCACACCATAATCTCAAGGCCAGAAATTTCTTTCCCACACCTCCCTCTTGGTCCATCTTGGGTCAAGATGCTCATACTTTCAGTGGCCTTTAAGGAAGCAGGTAAAACTGTAAGATTGATGAAGAAAGTCACAAGAGTCGAGAATTCTGCCCACATTTTCTGATTCTTCGTACAAGACAGAGAAAATGACACAAAATACTTGAGTACCTTTTGAAGAAAACTTTGTTGCCACCTTTAGCCTTCTCAGATGCTAGGAGAAGGCTGACAGGAGCCTTGATTGACTATAGAGTACTACATCTTCAGCTGTCAACAAGTAAAGCTTGTCAGTGTCATTAAGAGGGCAGTGTCAGATGGCCGGCCACAGTCCTGCCAGACTGGAGAGCCCTAAATCTTTCACAGAACAAACAAAAGCACAGGGTAATGCCACGCGAGACAAGGCCGGCTGGATTCCCAATCTGCCCCAGGACACAGCTGCCATGCTTTGAGCCAGCAGGGAGAACAGGCCAAACAATCTCCCCGCACCCCCCCCGCGGAGAAACTGGGTGGGCAGGCCACCATCATAAGTCCCACAATGCCCCAGGGGGGTGGGTAAAGGGCCATCCACACAGGTAGGCGCCTGGCCCTGCCCCCTATCACTCCCTGGCCCACCCAATATCATGCCCTCTGCCATGACACAGATGGACAGGAATGACAAACTATGCCCACAGCTCTGTGGTGCTGGTGGACCTTGCTACAGGGCAGGGCTACATGCGACGGGCCTGACAGGAGGCAGCCCATTGGCCCAAGCGGGGCAACAGTAGCCCGCAATGTGTCACCAGCCTTCTTCAGTGGATGCGTCACATAGCAGCGGTCTGGCCACACACCCTGGGACAGAAGTGGACAAACGTCTGGCAGCCACTGGTCTGACTGTCAGCTGCATCATAGACTAATGTAAGGTAGGTACCGTCACCCAATGGAAGTTAATGTCTCATGTGGCCTTACCCATAGTCCACCTATGCACTCCCCTGTCTGACATTATTTACATATGTAAATAACAGAAGCCTGAACAAATGACAAAAAACTACCCTGAGTCCTATGGGAGGGTTTCTGTCTACCTCTTTCCCCTCTTTTCCACTGACCGAGAGCTTGTCGTTTAAAGGATTTAGGCCTCTCCAACCTTAACTTGATGTCTTGTCAGGGAAAAGTTGCTGCATCCACCATTCCGCTATTTAGGGATGGGGAAACTCAGGCCTAGGGACCAAATGTGGCCCTCGGTTTTTTTGTCTGGGTCCTTTCCAGTCCTGGATCTGGCCTCAGATGCAATTGCTACCCTCAAACACTGAAAGACTGAGCTCAGGGTAAGGGACAGATTAGGGAATAGATCCATGAGACAGATCCATGATCTGGACCCTCCTGTTCCTGAGTGCACAACTTTAAATCCCCTGCCTCCCCCCCCCCCCCCACACACACACACTTTTATGTGTCCCCCAGAACTTGTACTCATTTTCAAAGTAACCCCTAGGAAGGAAACAGTTCCCCACCCCTGCTTTACAGGTTCCTCATTCAGGTAAATGGGTGGCTATGCCACAGGCAACACACCAACAGTTCTTCTATGATTGACTGTGGTTCAACTAATCAATCAGACGTTGAGTTTCACAGCTTTATGATGTAGGAGGACAGATGTAGATGGGTGTTTATAAATGAGACAATAGCCTGCTGGAGTCTGTGTTCAGTCTGGGCAGACCCCACGCAGACCCCTCTCACATGTTTTAGCATATAGAGCTAATAAATGGGCATCTCCCTGCATGCATTTCATGTGGCAGCCGCCAGCAGCACTACTCAACGCTTTCCCTCTCCCCGGACCTGGCCCTGATGGAAAGGGGGGTCATGAACCCTGGCCATGAACCCCTTTCTCCATCAGAAGCAGCAGTTACATGCTCTCTCAGCTGAGAGGTGGTTGCTAGAGCAGAGAGCGATCACACTATCTCAGCTGAGAGGTGGCTGCGAGAGGAGAGAGCAAGGCAGGGGGTGCAGGAAGGATGTACGCTCGAACTCCAGATCTCTGGGAAAGGAACTGAGGGGAGCAAGGGAGGGGCGATGCTCAAAAGGTCTTTCATGCACTCCCTGCCTTACCCTCTCCTCTCACAGCTTCCTGTCAGTTGAAATAGCATGATCACTCTCTCCTCTAGCAACTGCGTCTCATCTGAGAGAGCACACTAGGTGCAACTCTGTGCTAGCAGTTCTGGATACAGATGAGGGTGGCTGCATGCAACCTAATTCATGAGATGGGTCCACATAAGCACGCATAAGCATGCACTGTCCCACACAGTAGACCAACAATGTCTGTGGGCAATGCCATGGGTGGGGGCTGCATGTGGGGTACAAGCTAACATCTGGTGAACACCTAATAGACAGGCAAGCAAACACCTACCTGGTGGGTGCTAATGTGGGCTATTGTCGTGTTTATTTTCACCCAGGGAATGTGATATCTCGAAGACACAATTAAGGATACAAAAGACAAAGTAGAGGTAGACACAGAAATCAAGAAAGGGAAGCTTCTGTAACCAAGTGGTCTTTTATGTTTGTTTCCCTGTATCCTAACCCAGCACAGTTCGGTCTGCTACATACTCATGAATTCCACCTGCTAAAGATGTTTGTGTGAAATGCTTTGAGTAAGCTGTTCGATCACAGTTAAGCTCAGCATGGAGTTTGCATTGACAGTCTTCAAGAATCTTTGGCCTGCTCCCAAAACAACAACATCAAGCCTTGCCGCCTGGTTTCCCACTCTTTAGCTCACACAGGGAAGCATACAATGCCACATAAAACAAGTAGGTTTAATCAGAATGCAAATGATGGCGTTACATCGGTGTATAACTTTCTTAAGACTGAGAAATGTTTGAGGGAAGGACAACAGCTAATTATATTTCTTTAGACTGTCACATTCCTGTAAGTGAGGAATGAAAATGTAACCCTTCATCCTCTTGGGATATGCTGATAACAGGGGGTATGTTTATATTCTTGATGGCAGACATTTACGAGCAGTCACCGGTTTTATCAACCCTGTGCTCAGATGTTGGAGAGCTGTTAAACGCAGTGAGCATTCCATTTTCCAGGCTACACTGGGGATCTAAGGTTGACAGGTACCATTATATGTTGGGATTGCTCTTGGCCAAAAAACCATATTTAATCACTCAGCTGGCACCCAGATATACAGTCCAGTACATAACTACTTTAAGCATATTCGGGAGTCCTTTCTGTAAAGCATCTATAAAATAATGGAAAGTTCAGCAGAGAGATAGGAAGAAGGCAAAAATCATCCGATAACTTTAACCTGGTCTGTTGTTGTTCTACAGTATCAGAAATACACGTGGACGTGAAAATGGGAGTACGGGGGTGGGGGTCATGTCTCTCCTGCATTTGGGAAAGTGGGGACAGATCCCTACTTCATTTTAATAGTGTTTTCCCAATAGGGTGAACCAGCCCTAGAAGAGGGAATGGAGAAGAGAACTCCTTTCCCATATCTCCAAGCACCATGAGAAATGTTTCCTGAACTGCGCTTTACGTGGGGCTGCCCTTGATAAAGGTTTGGAAGTTGCAGCCGGTGTAGAATGCTGCAACCTGTCTCTTGACTGGGACAGACCACAGGGAGCACATTACACCGGTGCGCTGGGCACCTCACTAGCTGCCTATTGTCTTATGGGCCCAATTCAAGGTGCTGGTTTTAACCTTTAAAGCCCTTAACGGTCTGGGTCCTGCTTACCTGAAAGATCACCTCACCCCCATGGCCCCTGGGCAGCCTCTGTGGTTGTCCTGGGGTGCCCTCCTGGAGGTCCCATGTTTTTGGCGGGTCCGTACTCACAGGAGGGCGTTCTTGGCAGCCACGCCGTCACTTTGGAATGTCCGCCTCAGTCCAAATCTCCTTGCCTTCCGGTGAAGTTGCAAGACCTGGCTCTTTCACCAGGCATTTGGGGGGCGGGGGGGGGGGGAAGGGAGGGGGGGGGAGCAGGGGAAATCGGTTAGGGGATTAGTTGAGTTTCTTTTTAACAAACTTTGAATTTTAAACTGTTTTTATATGTTTTATTTGTATTTGTATTATTGTTATTTATTTGTATTTTTATTTTATTGTGAGCCGCCCCGAGTTACTTGTGCAAGAGGGACAGGATATAAGTATTTGAAATAAATAAATGAACAAACAAACTGGGGCATCAGAGGTTGTGGGAATGAATCTGACTTCTGCCAGTGTTCCTATACAACTCAGATTTTTAGTTAACATTTACCCCTACAAGGTAAGAGATGGAGGCCCTTTTCACACAAGATGCTCCCCACCCACCCACCCACGTGCGGGGGTGATGGGGGTGTCCATGTGACCGCCGGTGGGGATGGGTGGAGGTGAGAACACATTCCCACGCTCCACCCATCTCCACCCATATCCCTCAGACGGAGGCATTGTGGGAAACTGAGGTGTCTGGGTGTGATGGGCCGCAGACGCGCTGCTGCCTCCACCCATACACACACACACACACACACACACACACTGCGGCATCTCCTGGGTCCGTTTTAAAAGAGCCTAAGTGCTGCTGTGTCATTTTCTAAACAGAGTAGCAGAGAAGTTACATGAAGGATCCAGTACACTTAGGGTGTTTTTAAATGAGCAGAGCTGGGGGTGGGGTCCGTGCAGAGCAGCCACTTAGGTGAAGTTCATGGGGGAGGATTCTAACAGGTGGCTCCCAGCATGGCTACCTTGGCAGCCACCTTGCACTCCCCTGCCATAGACCATGGGGGAGAGGGCAGTGCACTGGGGTAGCCTTTGAAATTGACATGTCCCAGGCATGAGCGCTGGGAAACCCAGGACCCCAGCATTCACAGCTAGTTCCTGTGACATGGGTGGCTGCCCCACTTCATACAGGCAGGGGATGCATGGCCGCCTGTTACCACACACTTTTTTGCCTTGCCCCGCATGGCGCATTCTGAATTTCTTGGCAGTGCACTGTTAATGGGTGCTGAGTGACTTACAGGAGCATGCATCCCCCCACACCACCTTCAGACAGGCAGTCAGATGACTGGCTCCTGGGTGGCTATGTGTGGTAGCATCTTGTTTAAAAACACTCTTAGTGAGCTTGTCACAAAGTCTAAGGCCGTTTTTAGACGAGTGCGCGGTGCGCTCACACGTTGTTGCCAAAATCCCACGAGACAGGATTAGACGAGACGCTGCCGCGAGTCACGTGCACGGGAGGGGGACGCGCATTCTTTTCCGGCATGATCTGACCACCTCGATAGCCAACCCGGTCAGATCGCGGCCGGAAAAGATTCACACAGTCCCGCTAACTACAAAGGAAAAGAAGTAAATATGAAAAACATGTTTATGTGATACATGCAGCTAAAAAATTGCATGTTTTATGTAAGTAAGTCCAAAACTAATCAGAATGGAAGCCTTGGCAGAAAGTTGGCACATCACTGACTTACAAATAGATGTGAGGATACCACTCTTTGCATAAAGAGATGCAGCAATTAAACAGGAAAGTCTGGGGAAATACCATCATGGAAATTACAGGGAAGATAGACCTCCAGGAAATTTCCATTCCTTATGTAAATGTTATATGACCTGCAGTCTTAATGACAAACAGAGAGACTGGTGCTCCTCAAGCATGACAAAACAATAGCTATTCAAATAACCTGCATAGTTAAGATATTTAGAGTTAAAATACCCCATGCTGCAGACAAGGAAATTCTTCTCTCCTTTGCCCCCCACCCCTACCACATCATGGAAATGATCCTCACAGTTAGTTCCAAACCACACATTCCAGAGTAGGGACTATTCTGGGGTAAGTGATGTGAGGGTTGCAGCTGATTGTGCAGAAAGGCAGGATATCTCCCCAACATTGCTGCAAACCCTAGGATGAAGGCTAGGGTACAGTGCAACTGTATGTAGTACACCCTTATGCCTAGGAAACCTAGTCTGCAACATAGGGGGTGTAGCCAGAGCCTCCAATAAGCATACATCCTTTTTCAGCATGCTCTGTTCCTTTTCAAGGATCAGTAATGTGCTGTGTGCTAGATATTGTATTCACGGCACATGTTTGAGACAACCAGAACTATACTGCAAGAATGACTCACAACACTCTGCATAGTAACCATATCAGCTCCTCTTCCCTTTTAATCACCTTTTTTAAGGGCAGGATTTTTCCTTTAGACTTTAGTGCTACTTTATGGATCTGGATCCATGGCAGGCCAGTAACAAGAAAATATATTGTAGGAACAGCAAAGAGCATCACTTACCCCTGATGCAGCTGTGTCCATCGGTGCTGGTAGGGGGAACAAGGGAGCCCATTCCATCTTCTATGCCAGGACCCATTCTAACCTAGCTACTCCACTACTGGGTAGTAAGTTTAAAAATCTATATGATGAAATACATTTGAGGGTAATTATTTTTAGAAAGAGTCTATGGGTGAGGCCACACGAGCCACACGATGCAGTAGCTCGTGTGCCCAGGGCCCAACAGAGGTTCCCCCTGCCAAGGACTTGTCACAGAGGCTGCCCAGAACGAGGTAACTCGTGTGATGGGGTGGGTCAGGGCCAGCCACTGTTGCGGCTCTGACGAAAGCCAGCCAGCCCAGCTTCTTCACATCTGTCTATCCGTATCCGGTTCCCGCATGTACTCTGCAGTGTGGCAGTATTTCCCATCACGGGGCCACGCAAGGATCTGGCCGCCACCACTCACGTGGCCTCACTCTCTAGCACACACTCTAGTAACCTACAGGAAGTCATGCTACTAATTCTACTTATTCTTCTGCTTTAACTGTTAACTATTAGGGATGTGTGAACGTGGTTCGGAAGTTCGGAGTTCGGGCAGAACTCGGCCTGTTAGGATGACTGAACTGAACATCCAAACCGAACACTCGAATGGCCAAACAGTTCGGATGAGTAATGGGGTGGGGAAAACGTGACTGGAAGTGAGAGGCAGCTGAGGAGCAGACTTCCTGGCACCAGGGGTGGAGACCAGGCGTGGTTTCAGGGTCAAATGATACCGATACCCAAAAAAATAAAATTCATATTCGGTTTCGGTATCAGTATCGATAGCGCTATTTTCGGCTGTTCAGCCAAGTTCGGCTGAACCGAACTCCGCCGAACCGAACAGCCAAACCCAAACTCAGGTTTCGGACCGAACGTCCGAACAGCGTTCTGTTCGCCCATTCCTATTAATTATAGAGATTGGATTAATATTATTACGTGTGCATGCAGATAGGTAGAGAAATAAGTACATTGTTTCACAAGAGATATGATTGTAGACTATGTTAACACATTAGATGCACTGTGAGATCTGAAGCCACAGGCCAAGTGTCTTGGTACTTAATCACAGAAGTGCACATTTGAAGTTTATAAACACTTTTAGAAAATGAGAGTGATGTGACTTATAATCACACTCTATGCAGTTAACAAGTACTGATCTAAGTTGGGTTCAGGTTAAGAACATAAGAAGTGCCATACTGGGTCAGACCAATCGTCCATCTAGCCTACCATCCTGTCTCCGACAGTGGCCAATCACGGTGGCTTGGGAGAAGCACCCAACAGGTCACAATGGAAGATCCATTCCCTGTTGTTTTCCCCCAGCTCCCATCATGTTCCCTGATCCTGTCTAGCTAATAGCTGCTCATGGACCTATCTTCCAGAAACTTCTCCAAACCTCTCTTAAACTCAGCTATACTACTGGCCCTTACCACAGCCTCTGGCAGTAGATTCCACAACCCAATTATACGCTGAGTGAAAAAATATTTTCTTTTATTTGTTTTAAACTTGCCACCCATGAGTTTCATGGAGTGTCCCCTAGTTCTAGTACTAGCTGAGAGGGTAAATAACTGCTCCTTGTTTATTAGTTCCACACCACTCATGATTTTATAGACCTCTATCATATCTCCTCTCAGTCGTCTCTTCTCCAAACTGAAGAGCCCCAACCTACCAAGCCTCTCCTCATACGGGAGCCCTTCCATGCCCTTGATCATTTTTGTTGCCCTTCTCTGTACCTTTTCTAGTTCAGCTATGTCTTTTTTGAGATGGGGCGACCAGAACTGCACACAATATTCGAGGTGCGGTCGCACCATTGATTTGTATAGAGGCATTATGACATCCTCAGTTTTATTCTCTATCCCCTTCCGAATAATTCCTAACATTCTGTTTGCTTTTTTGACTGCTGCTGCGCACTGCGCTGTGGATTTCATTGTATTGTCCACAACCACCCCCAGATCCTTTTCCTGAGTGGTAACTCCTAGCTTAGTACCCAGCATTGTGTACGCATAGTTTGGATTATTTTTCCCTACGTGCATCACTTTGCACTTGTCCACATTAAATCTCATTTGCCATTTAGATGCCCAGGCACCCAGTGTCGTAAGATCCTGTTGCAGTTCCTCACAGTCTGCTCGTGTTTTAACTACCTTGAATAACTTGGTGTCGTCTGCAAATTTGATCACCTCACTCTTAACACCCTTTTCCAAATCATTAATGAATACATTAAACAGCACCGGTCCCAATACAGATCCCTGAGGCACACCACTTTTTACATCTCTCCATTGTGAAAACTGACCATTTAGTCCTACCCTTTGCTTTCTATCTTTTAACCAGTTTCTGATCCATAGTAAGACACTACCTCCTATCCCATGACTTTTTAATTTTCTCAAGAGTCTCTCATGAGGGACCTTATCAAATGCTTTCTGGAAATCCAGGTACACTATATCTACTGGGTCTCCCTTGTCCACATGCTTATTTACACCCTCAAAGAATTCCAACAGGTTAGTGAGACATGACTTACCTTTACTAAATCCATGTTGACTCTTCCCTATTAAGCCATGTTTGTCAACATGTCCTGTAATTCTGTCCTTAATTATGGTTTCCACCATTTTGCCCAGCACAGACATCAATCCTGTAGTTTCCAGGATCGCCTCTGAATCCCTTTTTAAATATCAGGGTTATATTTGCCGCCCTCCAGTCCTTGGGTACAGTGGCAGATTTTAGTGACAGGTTACAATTTACTAACAGTAGATCTGTGATTTCATATTTGAGTTCCTTCAGAACAGATTCTTGGAGACTAGGGGTGGGAATTCCGGTTCTCCTGAGAACCGATATTGCCGGTATTTGGGTGTATCAGCTTAATCCGATAAATCAGATATTTACCTGTACCGGCATACCGGATTTTTAACATTGGCCGCTTTACCAGATTCTTTACATTGCGGCCATTGAGTTCAATAGCCACAATGTAAAAAATCCGGAAACGCGGCCAATGTTAAAAATCCAGTCTGCCGATACCAGTAAATCCGGTACCAGGGAGATCCGATACCACATACCAGTCCATCTGGTATCCGGTATTCTCCACGGTGTCCCACCCCTATGACTGTCAATGCAAACACCATGCTGAGCTTAACTGTGATTGAATAACGTACTCAAAGCATTTCACACAAACATCTTTAGCAGGTGGAATGAAAACCAGTTCAGTGAATAAATGAGTAGGTAACAGACTCCGGTCTGTGCCAGGTTAGGATACAGGGGAATATTAAACATAAAAGACCACTGTGTGAGAGAGTGGAAGTGTTTGTACAGGAGTTGGAAGGCTCTTACCTTGGTTGGAAAACTGTGGAGTTCTTCTTTTTCTAGGATAGAAAAGTGGATAGCAGACAGTACTGGGGGTGAAAACAGATATGATGCTAACTCCACTTTAATGCTGCTTGAAGATTTCTTATGCATGCTGCAGGGCTGTATTGGTGCCCTGTGAAGTCCTGCAACATGCATAAGAAATATTAAAGTACTATTAAAGTAGAGTTAGTGCTATGTCTGTTTTCACCCTATGAATGAGTTTGTGCTGCACTATTGTTCCTCATGTGGTATAAGGTACATCCAGGAACTCCTCTCTCTGCAATTTGAACACGAAGCTGCTGGCTATACAGCCCATAATAAATACCATACTGGATCAGACCAGTGGTTCACCTAGCCCAGCATCCTGTCTCCAATAGTGGCAAGCTCCGGTTGCTGCAGACATTTGCACAACAGGTCATAATGGAGTGATCCATTTCCTGGCATTCACTCCCAGTACCTGGCACGGCAATCAGTAGGCTCGTCCCCTGACCAGCCTCACTAATAGGCATTTATGGAGCTAATAAGAACAGCACAGGAAGCTGACCCAGCAGTGGGGGGGAGCATCTATACAAGGATCTTCTTCTAATGGCAAACACCTATTCATGCCTGTTACAGTTGGCTAAATGGAACTCAGTCTATCTGACAAAATTTAATTTCAAACATCATTTGTAAATTTTGGTTGTGACACCGACACCCAAACTGTTACATTTCCCCCGCTTAAATATTATGCCACCATTTTAAAAATGTTTATGTACATAGTTAAAATACCAAAGCAACTAGTATTTTACAAATGTCTCAAAATGTCCTGCATATAGAATCATAGAGTTGGAAGTGACCCCAGAGGTCATCTAGTCCAACCCCCTGCTCAATGCAGGAAACCCACAGCGACAGCATCCCCGACAGATGGCTGTCCAGCCTCTGTTTGAAAACCTCCAGTGAAGGAGAGACCACCACCGCCCTAGGCAGTGTCTGTTCCACTGTCAAACAGCTTTCCATTAGGATGTTTTTCCTAATGTTTAGCTGAAATCTGCTTTCTTATAATTTGATCCCATTGGTTCTAGTCCTGCCCTCAGGAGCAACAGAGAACAAGTCTGCTCCATCTTCTATGTGACAGCCCTTCAGATATTTGAAGACGGCTGTCATGTCTTCCCTTAGTCTTCTCTTCTCTAGACTAAACATACCCAGCTCCTTCAGCCTTTCCTCATAGGATTTGATTTCCAGACCCCCTGACCATCTTTGTTGCCCTCCTCTGAACCCTGGCATACCAGGGTCCTGTATACCAGCCAGAGTAAAAGATTTATTGATTTATTTATTTATTTATAAATATTTGTTAGCCGCCCCTCATGCCTACGGCATCTCGGGGCGGCTTACAGCATAAAAACACACAATAAAATTCATTAAAACAATGTTTTAAAAAGATGTGAGGGACCCAGAGTTAAGCCATGCTTGGAACCCTCCCACCCCAACCACCACCATACCAGACCACTTGCCTACCTACTCCCAGGCCTAGGATTGCCACCTTTTCTGAAGCATTGGCCCAAAAGAGAGCAGGCATGGCCATGCCATGAGTGGGTCAAAGTGACTCTCCCACTCCTATCCGATATAGTCATGTCCCCTTAGGAGTATTGTGATGTCACAATGGTCTGCAGTGGGTAGAGTCACATCAGAAAGGAGGCCAGAGATCCATTTTGCCCCCCACCTCTTTGTGAGGCCACCGTCACACTTTTGTAATACCCATACTGTGTTTGTCACTTTCCCATAACCAGAATGCACCAATGACGTGGTTTTGCTGACGTTTATAGCAAGATGCAAACAGGACACTAAACACGTTATAAAAGTGGTTGTGATATCAAGTCTGTCCTCCTCACTGCGTTCTCTCAAATTGTCACTCTCCGAAAAAAGGAGAGGTGAGAACCATGAAGGAGTGTTGGAAAGATCTTAAGAGTCTGTAGTGTTAGGCTTGCACTGTTTATCTTCAGCTATTGGAATGTTTTGTTTCCAGCATCCGTGTGCACTTCTAAAGTGAAGACTGATTCTAGTGGAACCCCAAGCAGCCACATAGCAATGCAGGCAAAAGTGTGTTTTATCTACTATACATGGTATTTTTAATGAGTATTCAATATTGTTTTGCCATATCTTGGAGAGTGGAAGAGAGTTGTATACATTTATTGTTTGACATCTTTCACTTGAAAATGTTCCCGTCACATAGACTAAAATAGTATAGTATTTTGTAGTATAACATAGGGTAAAAGCATATGTAACAGCAGAGCACCACTGTCACAAACTGATTTGGACTGGGGTGCCGCTCGTACCCCGGTCAGGATCAGGTCCAGTCACAGAACAAATGTTCACACAGTCAGGCCCAGAAGGCGGTGGGACGCCACATGAACGTTAGACCGGCCAGCCCCACACTGCGCCCAGCAGCCCGCCTCCCCCACATGACAGGTGACTACGGCATTTGTGACACTGGTGTCACAAATACCACTAAGGATGAAACATCTATTATAAGATTTTGCCTTATATTGAAAACAGGAAATTTTGGCCACCACTTATGGTGGCCACTCCGGACTGATCAGGGAACAGCAGGCTACCACACGCTGTAGCCCAGTTGGGCAACAACCCAGCCTGTTGTAGTCTGGTTGAACAGGCCGTTTCCCAGGCGTGGCAGCAGCTAGCCTGGGGTGTGGCTCTGGCGGTCTCCAGAGTCACAGCCCAGGCTAGCTGCCACCACACCCAGGCAAACTCCAGGCCAAACATCTGGATGACCCTTAACAAATGTGATGGTAGCCTGTAGGTCACAGTGGGTCACCATCACATTTGTTAATACACATAGTGTGTTTATAATCACTTTCCCATAACTAGATTGCACCAATGACATGATTTTGCTAAAGTTTATAGCAAGATGCAAACAGGACACTAAACACATTATAAAAGTGGTTTTGATAAGGTTTCCATTCATCCAAGTGGCAGCAACTGGGGGAGATTATGGAAACGCTCTGTCTTGAGCATTCTGTTCTCTCCCGGTCTTCTTAGCCTGTTCCAATAAACAGAATCTCATGTCATGTCCTGTGCTTCAGTCACTATATTTAGGGGAATGCAATCCTAGAACACTTTTGCAATCTGGAAAGTCTGGTGCTAGTTTTGCTTTGATCTTGCGATCCTGAAATCCTGTATACAGAGAAGATCTGCCAGGAATGGACCCAACGCCCTAGGGTTTAGCTATAATAGGGGCAGGAGGGGTAGCCGCACCAGGGCCCACGAGCCTGGGGGACCCCCACTCTCTGCTGCAGCTGCCTCCTCTGACACTGGGAGAGAGGATGAGGGGCCCCATTTCATCTTCTGCACCAGGACGGCCCATTCCACCCACTGGGGTAAGCAAGGCAATCCACTAGCAAAATGAGAATGGATACACAAACATCATTCTCACTGCTCTGCTCCTGAATAAGGCAGTTTGAGACACCTGGGGGGAAAGAAGGGAACATCCTAAGGACAAAGACATTAGGCTCCCAGAACATGCCTCTCATCTACATCTCTTAGAAGTCCCAACATGACCCATTACATGTAATATGGGAGAAGGTCAATATTGTAATCTGTCACTTGTGACCTCAGCTTTATAATTCAACATTCCTAATGTAATTAAACAGCAGTAATTAAAATATTCCCTGACCAGTACTGAATGGTATCAAGTTTGAGTCCATATTCAGAAGTTTAATCAAAGGTATATCCTCTTCCCTCTCACCGTTCTTCATGCATTCATATAATGTGTTTCCTGAGATTCCAGAGCCATTTCTTTGCTCCCAGGACTGTGCGCAATTCTGCTACATTCTGTGAACATTTTACACACTACAGCAGAAACAAATATCCCCAGCAAATCTTACTTGTCAAATTCACATCCTTCAATCTAGAGCCAATAAAGTGAATCATAGCTGCTATTTGGTTCCCTTTCTTGATGGATATCTGTTTCAGATATTTTATTCTGTTTATTTTTTTTGTTTATTTGTATGGTTGTTTTAGTCGGTATTTCAGTTATTTGGTACTTCATTTTGACAATATTTGTGCATGTGCAGTAGCCAAAATGAAGGGTGTTTTTAAACAAGATGCATCCATGCATGGCCCCCCATGCATCCAACTGTTTCTGTGATGGTGGTGCATGGGGAGGCGCACTCCTGTGACCCACACTTCGGCCACTCATGGCCATGCATGGAGCACTGCTGAAAAATCTGGAATGCCCCTTGTGGGCCAGGGTGACTACCTCTGTGACTGGGGCAGCCATGCTGGGAGCCGCTTGTTTGAAGCCCTCTCCACACACGTTGCATACATGGGCACCCCATAACCACACTACCCAGCGGCCACACACACACACCCGCAGCACTCATTTAAAAACACCCAAAGTGACCAAATTATAAGCAGGTATCTGAACTCTATTTCAGTTGTGAACATTATTCAGATATTTTGACAGCTCTCTGAAAATGTGACTATCCATGAATACAAAATTAACTATTTGGTTCCACTCTGGGTGTTTTTAAATGAGCAAGGCAATGGGGGAGGGGCTCCTTGGCCACTGAGTGGCACTACCACAGAGCACCCACTCAGGTGGAGTGTGTGGGGAAGGATTTAAATGGAGGCAAGTCACCATACGCTCCCTCTGCCACAGACTATGGGGGTGGGAGAAACCAGCTGGGCTGGCCTTTGCAAATGACATGTTCCCAGCATGGGCGCTGGGGAACCTGGGCTCCCCAGTGCTCCCAGTCAGTTCTTGTGACTTGCAAAGGCCATATTTCCCCCACCCACAGTGCCTATGAGTGGCTATGGTCTGCTGGCATGGCTGGCCACCTCCCTTCATATGGGCAGTGGCTCTGTGGCTGCCCATTGCCATGGAGCTATTTGGCTTGCCCTGCATGGAACACTCCGGATTTCCTGAAGTGCTTTGTGCATGGCTATGAGTGGGTGATCCGTGACTCACATGAGTGTGTATCCCCCACTCCACCTTCAGATGGACAATGGGCTCAGTGGCTCCTGGGTGGCCATGTGGGGTAACATTCCGTCTAAAACACCCTCTGTTATACAGAGGGAAAGTTGCTACATTTCTAAAGCATTTCTAACAAAGTGCTGAAATTTTTAGGGATGGCTGAACAGATCGCAGTTCGGGTTCGGCCGTTTGGTTCGGTTCGGTTCAGTTCGCCCATTCGGTTCGGCCGTTTGGTTCATTCACCGCGTTCAGGTTCGGCCGTTCGGTTCGGTCGTGTTCGGTTCAGTTCGGGCGTTAGGAAAAAGTATCGCGAGAGCCTGTGATCATGCCGGAAACTGGAAATTCGAGTGCGTGCGGAGCTTGTGTGGGTGATAGCTTGTGTTGTAGCTGGCTGGGTGTTCATTTTTGATTCATGTGTGTTTTGGCTGTGTGGTGTGTGTTGGTTTTGGTTTGGCTGGTTGGTGAGTGTTGGTGGGTGGTGTGTGTTCTGTGTTGGCTGTGTCGGTTTAAAAAAAAATTTTAAAATGGAGAAGGTGACCAGTGCCACCACCATTAAACGCCGGGCCTGGGGGAAGGCCAAGGTGACAGAACCAGTGGTGGAGGAAGAGGTTCCTCCAGCCGCTGCTGGACCTTCGTTGGTGGAGGAGGAGCCAGAGCTGGTGGACACAGGAGGTGCTGCTGCCACTGCTGCCAGGTTTGAAAACTTTTTTTTTACTTTGAGGACAAGAAACTTAAGGCTCTATCCATTAGAGTGAGCTCACTGGCGTGTGGGTGTGTGCATGGGTGGTGGGCATCAGTCAGGCACAAACAGTGGGCATCAGCGGGTAGGAGAGGATGTCTGCCACACAGAGAGAGGGTACTGTAGTGTGGGGGGCTCTTCTAACAGACAGGCACGAGCACGAGCAGCAACCCCACCCAAACATGTGCCAGGCTAGCAAGGGTCTCCACTCTCCAGTTGCCATGCAGTTTCTTGTTGCAGTTGAAAATTGGCTCTCTGTGCAAGGAATGACGAGCCCCAGACCCATGATGGTGGGTCCTGGGGCTAAAGTGGCAGCTTAAAGATATTGACCACAGCCATCTCTGCCTCTAACTTGGCCCCAGAACCCTGACGGCGAGTCCTGGGGCTGGAGTGCTTGTTTCTTGATGTGGTGGAAAGACATCGTCTCCGTGCGAGGAATGATGGCCCCAGACCCATGCCAGTGGGTCCTGGGGCTAACATGGCAGCTTCTAGATATTATCCACAGCCCTCCCTGCCTGTAACGTGGCCCCAGAACCCTTACGCAGGGCCCCGATTCTTCTGCAAAAAAAATTCTGAAATTCTGAGACCCAAAATGGAAAATTCTGCGACCCAAAATGGATAATTCTGCGACCCAAAATGGAGAATTCTGCGACCCAATAAAGTTACAAAACCAGTCTAGTAAAATTAAAAAAGAGTTCTTTAATAGCAGTAATGACATCTTTATAATTAAAACAAAACATTTATTTACATATTTGCATTAACACACAAAAACCAGGCAACCCACCCACGAAAACACACAAAAACCAGGCAACCCACCCTCGAAAACACACAGCAAAGCAGGTAACCCACCCACGAAAACACATGGCAAAGCAG
>QEPC01013002.1:10333594-10347382 GCA_003113815.1 Sphenodon punctatus | reverse complement strand
TACACTAAATCTAACTGCTATTAACTATTCTAAAACCTATTGAACTAAATGGAATATCCTAATAATTAACTACAAAGGCCTTGTCCTACAAACACACTGTATCTCCATCTATCTCTATAACTAAGCTAACTACTATGTATATCTATCTAGTAACTATCTATCTAATAACTATCTATCTATATATACACAATATTACACAGGGGGAAACACAACAAACACAGGGAGGGGTACAAAACTGAAATGAAAATCAACCTAATAATAATCCTACTCTAAATAAATTCAAAACTTAAAACAGGGGAAGGGAATCAGGGATGGAAGAGAGAGGGAAAGGATTCAATGGAGTGGGGAGGGAGGAAAGAAGGAAGATTGAACACAGGGAACACAGGGAGAGGTAAAAACAAAATATAACACATAAATCTATCTAATCTAAACTAAATAAATGATACTATAGAGGTAGATGGGTTGGATGGGTGAAATAGGAGGAGGATTGCAATGGATTGAGGATAACAAAACTGGTGGGAGAGGGAGCCCTCTGAAACGCCTGCTGTTCAGGAACAGTGACTAGCTCAGAAGGTGTTGGGAAGGGGGGAGGCAATCAGTTTTGTTTCTTACTGCGCCCGCCTCACTGCAAGCCCCATTGGCTCCGTGCAGCCTAGCCCGTGGCCAATCGCAGACTGTGAAGCCAGTGGTCTGAGGCAAAAAAGGATGGTGATTCGGCAGGCTGGCTGCTATTCCAAGCCTCTCCACCCCTGGGGCCTCCCTGTCACGTTTTGCCTTCCAGTCAAACATTTTTACCACCCGTACGCGATCCGAACTGACCGAACTGTTCGGTCATTTCGACGTTCGGAATTGAGTTCAGTTCTGTCTGTTCGTGTTCGGATTTGGATTCAGTCATCCGAACAGGCCAAGTTCGGGCCGAACTCCGAACCTCCGAACAGCATTTACCCATCCCTAGAAAGTGTTAGCATCTTCTTGTATTGAGGCCAGACCTGGTTCACCACGTATTAGACCAGCTACAAATCTTCTATCATCTGAGCAGCTTCCTTACGTCAGAATTTGGATGATGATTTCCAGATGTTATGACTTATTGATGTTTTCATTAGCTTCTAAGCAGTGCTGTCTTTATGTTTTGTTTGTAGACTCCAGCTTCTTAATACATGAGAGTTATTAGAAGAGGGCGGGAAATGAAATTAGTGTTTGGCACTGACCCAGGGTAGCTGAATTCTCTTGTTACCATGTAGAGTTTCATTCCTGTTACAGGATATGCAGTCTGTGGGAAGGTCAGCTCTAAGCCCCACTAAGATAAGAAAAAAATTACTGCAAAGCTCTTTTCATTTAAAACGAGCTACACAATTAGCTAATTCTATCCTAGATTTAACATTATACATTGAATTAGCCAGACAACAGGAAGCATAGGAAATAGGATAGTATTCATCGGGAGCATTCTAAACTTGTTTTATTATATACCATCTAACCTTAGTTGCCATGCTGAGGATATTTATTGCTCTTAAGGAATGCTTCTATAATACTCTTTTCAAGGGGTGGGGGGACTTACGTTGTTAGCTACAAAATGAGAGCTTGCTGAATAGTTATTTTGAGTGCTAAGGAAGGGAAGGAAAGCTGGATGCAAACAGGATATGAAAAAAGAGCCATCTGGTTGACTGAAATCTTTGTAGAGATTAATGTACTGCATGTTTGTAGCTTCATACTAAAGAACTCCTATCATAAGAGAAAATAGAGAGCTGGATAATATATATTCATTTTTTCTGAACTGCAAAAAAAATTTCCTTGCATTGCATATCTAGTGAATCTGAAATCGACATTTGATTCAATTGATAGAAGCAATTTGTTGGAGAAACTTCAGAAGGCTGGGATTGACACCAGGTTACTTCTCTTTATTAATTAATTTATGTATTATTATTATGATGATAATGATGATGATGAGTATTAACAAACATTTATATAGCGCCAGCAGTGTACCTGGCACTTTACAAAGTAACAAAATAGACATGGTCCCTGCCCTAGGGCTTACAATCTGAGAGACAGGAGCTGGGGGAGAGACATAGGAAGGGGAACAGAGGGAGAGAAAAGGGGTCTAACATTCATGAAGATGTGAGGTCTCAGGTGCACGTACTTGGCTTGGTTATGTTGAGAATAACAACAGGCAGGTCCATGTGGCAAGGATAAGGGTAAACAGACCATAGGTATAGGATATAGTGGATCAGCAGGATAAAGGGTCAAACAGAGCAAAGCGAAAGAGGTGAGTTTTAAGGAGAGATTTGAAGGTATGAAGGGAGGGGGCAAGACGGATGTGGACAGGGAGGGAGTTCCAGGCATGGGGGGCAGCAAGTGAGAAGGGACGAAGGCGCTTAGGGGAGCAGGGAAGGCGTGGAAGGGTGAGAGAAGGGACAGAGGAGGAGCGAAGTGCACGGGCTGGAGTATGGAGGGCGATAAGTGCAGAGAGGTAGGGGGGAGCAAGGTTGTGAAGAGCTTTATAGGTGAAGACTAGGAGCTTGTGCAGGATTCGTTCAGGAAGGGGAAGCCAGTGAAGCGAAGAGAGGAGGGGCTGCACATGGTCGAAGCGACTGGCGAGGTAGATGACCCTGGCAGCAGAGTTTTGGATGGAGATAAGGGGAGAAAGGTGAGACCGGGGAAGGCCAGATAGTAGGAGGTTACAGTAATCGAGGCGAAAGATGACCAGAGCATGACCAAGAGTTTTGGCAGATGAGACAGAGAGAAAAGGGCTTCTCTTGTTAAAAGCCTTGCAACATCAGAGGCAAGGTTAGACTGGAGCACTCACTGATACTATTCCTGTAATGAAAGTGGTCCGGCACGGTTGTCTTCTGGCCTCTTTTCTTTTTAATGTGTATTTGTTGTATTGCCTTCATATCACAAGTTCCTCAATATTATTTCCCTAACATTTTGGAGCAGCACATATTAGTGTGTGTCTGTGTGTGTGTATTCAGATGGCATGGTATTGGCGTTGCAAATACTACTAAGGATGAAATGTCTGTTAAAAGATTTTGCTTTATATTGCAAACAGGAATTTTTGACCATTTACTATCAAAAAACAAAAGTGATTGTTTTTGTTAGTAAATCTAAGGGGCATAATTGGGTAATAGATGGCTATGAAACTGAGCAAGTGGAGTCTTTCCCCTATTGGGTATTCAACATTTTCCACACAAAACGTAATGGGTCAAACATGGTTGGATGGTGAAGAAGAAAGCCCTTGCCTCTATGCAAGCCATCTTATAGTTCACAAGAATGAATGGAGGTAGTTTGTTTGCTTTAGCCCTTCAAATTTTTAAGGACAAAGCTTACCCACAGATAATTTATGGCATTAACATTTGGGGGTCGGGAGATTTTAAGGACTTGGAGGTTGTTCAAAACATTGTTTTGATTATTGTTACTTGATTTACCTCACTATATTTCAGTTGGCCTATTTAGGGCAGGAATTAAGATATGTTATTTCATCTAGGCCCTAATCCAAGGTCCATATGGACGTGCAGACCAAACCTGCCCAGGCACACAGTGTGTGATCACATGGTGCCCCCAGAGAAGTCACCCACCTGTCCACCTCCTGACTGCAGCCGCCCAGCAGAGGGAGAGACAGGGCTGTAGCAGTGGATGCAGGCAGAGGCGTGTGTAGGAGGCGTGGGACTTCGCATGGGGCACTATTTGTGCACTCACTGTGTGTATGTGCAGGTAGCTTTGGGCTGTGTACACAGACCTTAGATCGGGGCCCTAGTGTACATTGTCTTATAATTAACTTTTGAAAGCATATCCAACTTATGAGCTTGGAACGCCTCCCATGATTATGCTTAGAGGAAAAGTTCCATAAGCATCATGTCTTAAAGTTTCCATGGATTATGTGCATGCAATCATCTTTTCACTCTTTGGGCATTCAGAATCCTCTCCGGGCACAGTTTCTCAGGAAATAGTGAAATCCTTTTAATAAGCTTAGGGCCCAAGATATTTGTAGATAACGTGACATGACAACTGTTGACTTATCTAAGATGTCACCTTGGCTCAGCCATTGAAAAGAACACCCATGGTTTTGAGTCATACATAGACATGTTGAACAACAGTGCATTAAGGAGGGCTTTTACAGCCCTCTGTTTTCAAATAATGCCAACAACCTATTTGGAGGGTAGATACTCGGGGATTGCTAAGAATCTTCATTTTTGCCCATGTAGGCTAGGTCAAACTTTATTTCTTTTATTTATTTATTTATTTATTTTGTCATATTTATTAGTCACCCCCTCATGCCTATGGCATCTCGGGGTGGCTTACAATAAATAAAAACAAACAATAATCATAAAATGTATCAATTTTAAAATGTTTTAAAACAACCCCTGTTACCTTAACATCCTTAAAATCCAACTCCCGACCCCCACCTACCCCACCTTCCCACCCTCCCCTCCGAAGGCCTGGGCGAACAGCCAGGTCTTGCAGGCTTGGCAGAACGCCAGCAGACCCGGGGCTATGCGAGGTTCCTCCGGGAGGGAATTCCAGAGCCGCGGCCCGGCCACCGAGAACGCCCTTTCCATTGTGGCCCCCTGCTTAACACAGGGGACTTCCAGGAAAGCGCCCCCGGTAGACCGCAGGGATCGCTCTGAGATGTGGAGGGCGAGGTGATCCCTGAGGTTTGAGGGGCCCAGACCGTGTAGGGCTTTATAGATCAAAACTAATACCTTGAATCTGGCCTGGTACGCTATAGGCAACCAGTGCAGAGCACAGGTGTTATGTACTCCCGTCGACCCGTCCCTGTAAGGAGACGGGCCACCACATTCTGCACTAGCTGCAGCCTCCAGACCAGAAACAGGGGAAGCCCCACGTAGAGCGAGTTGCAGTAGTCTAGCCTTGAGGTGATGAAGGCATGGATGAGAGAGGTCAGATCGGGTCCGGAGATGTATGGACGGAGCCTCCGTGCTATATATAGCTGGCAGAAGGCGGCTTTAGCCACCACCTCCACCTGCAGATCCAGACAGAGGTCCGAATCCAACACCACCCCCAGACTCCAAAGCTGCTGGGCTACAGGAGGGCAGAACCCACCCCCCACACTGGAGGAGCCAACACCCCCCCCTGCCCTTCCCACCAGCATTACCTCCATCTTACCGGGATTAAGTTTCAGTCTGCTCTGGAGCATCCAATCTGCCACAGCCTCCAGACATTGGGAAAGTATCGAGACAGCAGGACCTGGGTCAGTTGAAAATGAGAGGTACAGCTGAGTATCATCAGCATATTGGTGACATCGCACCCCAAACCCTCTCACGACCTCCCCCAGGGGCTGCATATACACATTAAATAGTAACGGAGACAGGATCGAACCCTGCGGAACGCCGCAGGTCAAGGCCCAGGGGCTTGATGTTTCAGCCCCCAACACCACCCACTGGCTTCTCCTCAAGAGGAATAAGCAGAACCACCCAAGGATAGTCTCGTGCAGACCCCCCAGGTCACGCAGCCATCTCAGCAACAGTCCATGGTCCATGGTATCAAAAGCGGCCGAGAGATCTAGCAGGATCAGAAATGTTGAACATCCTGCATCCATCTCCTGGTGGAGATCGTCCACCAAGGCCCCCAACGCCATCTCAGTACCATAGCTGGGGTGGAACCCAGACTGAAAAGGGTCAAGGAAACCAATACTATCCAGATGCGCCTGGAGCTGCAGTGCCACTGCCCATTCTATAACCTTCCCTAAAAAGGGAAGATTAGAGACAGGGCAGTAGCTAGCGAGTGCTCCCACATCCAAGGATGGCTTCTTCAGAAGGGGGCACACCACAACCTCCTTGAGACTGGGTGACAACCTCCCCTGCTGGAGGGACGCATTGACCACCCTCGCCAGCACCGTCCCCAGCATCTCCCTGGAGGCTTTCACCAACCAGGACAGGCATGGATCTAGTTCACAACTAGTGGCCCTAACAGACCCCAGGACATCCACTGCATCGGCCGGCGTCCACCTCCCAGAAAGACCGACCAGACGGTACCTCCATAACCTCCTGCTCCTCACCTCCTGCTTCCAACCCGGTGTCAAAGTTACTCCGGATCTGAGCGATCTTGTCTGCAAAGTAGATGGCAGACTCCTCACAGTGGGCCTGGGACAAGTCCCCGTCCAGGTGGAGGGAGGCTGGACTGACCAGCCCCTGCACCACCCAAAACAGCTCCGCTGGACGCGACTTTGCAGACGCTATGAGGGCAGCAAAGAACTCTTTCTTTGCTGCCCTCACAACCTCAACATAGGACCTCAAATGGGCCCTATGGAGAAGTTGATCAGATTCGGAGCGAGTCCGACGCCAGCATCACTCCAGTCTTCTGCCTACCTGTTTCATACACTGCAGCCCCTTAGTGAACCAAGGGGCCCTGCGGTGACGAAACGGAGACAGAGGACATCTCGGAGCCACCCTGTCAATGGCCTCCCCCAGCAAGGTGTTCCAATGCTGGACCAGCATTTATCTCACTGTTTACTGTATTGCCAATTGCAGTGTACTCAATTAAGGAGGGGATTGCTTTTCTACAGTTCCTCAAAAGATAAAATTCTTGTTGGGGAATGAAATTCCAGTTATCCTTTGAGCTGCAGCACAGTTTGCATGAACAGCAGCAAAACTAAGAGAACTAATAGATTACACTATAGTTTAGCACACAGCATTATTATAGTCCTTATGTTTTAATTGTTTAAAATGTTGTTTATTTTAATATTTGATTCCTATTTTATGATTATTGATGTTTATTTTTAAATTTAAATATATATAGTCTTTTGTATTTTGTTTAAGTGTTATGGCCCATGGCTAAATCACTTATTTAATAAAAGTCACACAAAGATATTATACGAACTAGGTCCACGGTCCACAAACTGCTTACTCCAGAGTAGCCCGATTAAAGCCCTATATATAGTACCAAGAAAGTGGTGATTTCTCTAATGTCACAAGTCTGGCATGGCATGGTGCAGCTGAAAGCTTCCGTTGTTCTTCACTATCATGTTAATCACTATTTCTTGGTACTCCAAGAAGCTCTGGTCCAAACTGTAGTGCAACTATAGAATTTTGCTCTGTAGTACCTTTGTCATTTTTAAAGTTGTTTGGCTGTCAACCTAGCACAACAAGGTAACTGTCATTCCAACTAAAGAAATAATCATAGTATATTGGTGATCTGAAAGAAGATTTCAGCATGGGCCTGCGTGTGCCATTTTCAGTTTGGTAAAAACAACTGCAGACGTTTAACAAACGCCACACCTTGCCAGGTTTATGAGATCAGAGAAATCCCCATGTCCTTTATTAATACACATAGCGCAGCATATATAGCATATGCATATGAAGGGGATAGCTTAGGCATAGCTTGCATTACTACGCAGCAATCATATATGTGTGATGCATGCATAAATAGTAGGCATAACTAAACGGAATATTTGACATTCATGAGAGCTGCTAATTGAGCTTATCTTTATTAGTTAATACAGTTCCTGCAAATCTACAAATAATTCACCCTTTCCAGTATAACAAGATAAGTCCAATGTTGCACTAGCTCAAGTATAGCTACTGTTATCAGCTAAGCTGTTCGGCTAAACAGTTCCATAGCATATGACTAGAATGTGGTGTCATCTATCAGGGCCCTTTGACTCTTAAGTTGACAAAGTTGGCACATACTTGATGATACAATATTCCTCACAGGAGAATAAGTCACTATTTATTGCATGTAAATGAATCTTCAAAACATTTCCAACTCTTTGTTGGGCAACAGAAGTAGTGACATTTTTATGCATGCCATGCATTTCAAGAACTGGTACACTACCCTGCAAGAGTTAAGTTCATTGGGAATGAGGGTATCTTCATTTTCCTGCATTAGGAGGTTGTGAGGAGGATCAGCTGTGACCTCAGGAGACTATCCATGGCATTTCTTGGACTATGGAAAGATTCCTCTCCCTCCCCAATCACCTTCTGAGCTTGGTGCAGCAGGGGTTTGGCAGCGCCCTCCCCCTCCAGGAAGAAGAGGAGAGGAGGGGAAGCGGCCGCCCCCTTGCGGCATCAGCCAAAGAAGGGGAGGGGCCAGAGCGGTTGCTCAGCAACCAGGATGAGGTGCCCGGGACTCTCGCGATAAGCGCATTTCCCAGGCGCCATTTTAGTTTCCCTGCTCGCCTGCCTCATTTTGCTCGCGGCGGGGAGCAGGGAAGATGCGCACCACCCACCCGCACCCTTTTGGCAGCACTCCGAGTTAATACTGGTCACCAATTAGGACCGGAAAGGAATTTTCCCTGAGCCTAATTGGCAAACTAAGGGCAAGGGGTTTTTCGCCTTTCCCGGAGTGTTTTGCTAATTCGGCCAAGGCGCGGCATGGCAATTAGCTGGTGGTAGGCTGCAATTGTTACACTCTTTGGCAGTGGGCTGAGCTAGGGGAATGTTTTACAAAAAAGGTTAACAGTTAGAACATAGGCTGAACAGAAACATCTTCTTGAGAGATGGGTAAGGTCATGCATAGCTGCACAGTGCAGCCCACTGTATGGCCATCCCAGGGGCAAGAGGCGAACGGCTGGACCACTGGACGGACAACATGCCAAGCAGTGGGTAACGGTGTTCTCACCCTTGTTTCAGCCCTCAAAAAGGGGGTAGTCATGAACAACCCGGCCCGGGGGAACCCGGGGATTGCGGCAGGGCGTAAGTTAACATTTGGGGAGTTAGGTCACAGGAGGATTCCACTCAGGCTTAACTTGAGAATGTCTAGAGTCGTTAGACAGGTGACCAGGGACAATCACCTGTCGTGGACTGGAACATCCTGTTGTTGACAACAGTTAAAATATAAGCACTGAGGACCCCAGTTCAGAGGGGGGAAGCAGGGAGGGCTTCCCCTTCCCCCTTTTTTGGATCTATAATTGAACCAATAAAGAGTGCGGCCGTTCTGTCCCATAAACCGTGTCCTCGTCTTCTTCTCTGGGTGCGTCGACAAATACACTTTGTTACAAGTAACGTTTGACCAAAAATGACAACTTGACCTCTTGCCAGTTACAGGTTTAGAAGTGTAAATGTTACACAGATTTATTTATTTATTTATTTATTTATTGGCCTATTCTCCCCTCAGCTGTGCGCTGTTTTGATTTTGAAGCTTGTGCATCTGAGGGTATTTTCAGACGTTACGAGATCATGATGAACCACGGTGAATACCCACCTGTGGTCACCGTGTCTCGAATGTCTGTTTGGCGGCCGCCAGATGTTCGCCACCATCAATACCCACATGGGGTCAATTTGAACCACGCTTCCCGGGCTAGCCGAGGGAATGTCCCGGGAAGCGTGGTCAAAAAGATCCCCAGCGGGGACCAAAAAAAAGTCACGTCTGGCTGGTTGCCACGGCCCAGGATCCCCAGTGGGATCCCGGGCCATGGCGCTTCCGGCCCGACGTGGCGGCCACAGTGGCCCCACCGCCCGCCCGTCTCCTCGGAGGGCAGGCGGCGGGGTGCGTGGAGGGGGCGGGGCCGTGCGGCTGCACATTTTGCCGCGTGGCCCTGCCCCCTCCCACATTCCCCGCCGGGATCTCCCCGGCATGTCTGCTATGGCGTTACGGGGTGATCCCGGGGGGGAATGATTTCGGTGATTTCGGTATGGGGCCAAAGGGCCCCGTAACATCTGAAATCACCCTGAGTATGTTTTTATTCTTATTCTAACTTTCTTCCTACACCGTGCTTTCACCCCAGCCAGAAACAATTGTGTGTTGAATGTGTTTTCGGCATGTTTACTGATATGAGATAGCAGTAAAAGTAAGGGATCTGGGCTCTCTTTTTTTTGTACAAACATAAGGGTATGAAAATTAAAATACTGTAATAATAACAGTTGTCTTCGATATAGCAGTGTTCACTCACAGATCTCAAAGCACTTTAACAAAGGAAGTCAGCATAATCATCCTCATTTTACAGATAGGGAAACAGAGGCACGTGCAGCTAGGGCTGATGCGGCAGCAGCTTTTACCGCGCCGCGATTCCGTTCTGCCATTTCGGAATTGCCCACGCCACACCGTGACTTTTCTGCGGATATTCCGCTAATTCCACCGGAATTCTGCAAATCGCAGAATTGCAGAAAAATTGCGGGGAAATTGCGGAAATTGCAGAAAACCGCTATTCCGCTATTTTGTGGCGCTGGCGGAATTGCGGAAATAGCGGAAATGTCATGTTTCCACAATTCCACTAAGTTGCGGAATTAAATAAGCGGAACCGCGGAACCGTGGAATGAAAGCGCGGAATGAAAGCCTCTGCCATGCCGTTCCACTAATTGCGGAAACACTGTTTCCGCCAGAAATAGCTACCGCTGCAATATTCCGCTACAGCCCTACATGCAGCTGGCCAGTACAAGTTACGCCTCAACTATCTGAGTTCCATATTTCGAATTTGTCCTTTGTCAGAAAAATCAAATAGGTAAATGTCCAAAAATCTGATGCTGATTTTTAAAAATAAAATAAAAGGATTTCTAAGTGTGCCCTCCCATTCCAGTTGTGACCATTTCTACCTCCCTTCATGAGTTCTAGCTGTTTAAGCCCTATGCCCTGCCATTAAAACTTGACAAATTGAGACTTAGAATGTCCAAGCCTCATAAGAAGTCCTGTTTCTGCTAGCCAGTTAGTAGTTGACTAAATATGCCAGTTCTTATTGAATGAGTCTTATTATGATTTTCCTTTCTTTTATATAAATTTCGGAAAACAAATAGTTGGATAAGATTCTCATGTGCGGTCCAATCCATCACCAAATGAAGTCAGTGAAAGGAGTCCCATTTACTACAGTAGCACTGGGTCAGGCCAAAATATATTTTTATAGCTGGACTAATTCCTGTACTAGCATTGCCTTTCTCTGATTTACACACGTATAGGTTAGAAACCAAAATTGCTCCCCTCCCATATCCATCATCAGAACTGGCAAACATACTTACAGAGGTTTTTGGGTTGTTGTTTTTTTATTGTTTTATTTAACCAATCAACAAGGTGTTTGGTTTTTTTAATGATCCAAATGAGTTATGGAAGAGAGTAGCTGGTAATTAGCAAAGATAAATTAGTTCATCAAGTAAACAAGCTTTGAAGGATATTCTTGGCAGAAAAGGGTGTTTCTAATTGTAATGAAAGTTTGCCAGGATTGGAAAGGAAGCAAATATCCCTTAAGTACAAAGTATGAGGACAATTGCATAAGCTTGGCCAAATACTGACTTTAAAAAACAAAAAAAAAAACAAAAAAAGAAAACCATACACACATTTATTGTTCCCACACCACCAGAAGAAGGTCACAGTCAAGATGGGTAACATTTACGTACCTAAATCGAGAGCACTTCTCTAACCCCTTCCTAGCCACGATTGCCCCACCCGAGGAAACCATGTTTGAGGACACTGCCTGTAAAGCCCCCACAGAAGGGAGGAGGGCCCTGGCACATACCAGAGATTGCCAATATCCGGTGAGGTGGCACGCTCCCTTGAGTTTTCTCCAGGGTACCCTGCCATAGGTTGCACAAACCGGGATGTTGGAGGCATCCCTAAGTCTTGCCTCTTATGGAGGTGCCTTTTCCCTTTATTAATACCCTAATTTTCTTTACTTTAACCCTTTGCACTGGACCTCTGCCACAATGCCTGCCAGTTATAGCCTGGCTGAATCCACCCATCCATGACTGCTAAATACCCTTAATTATGCCCTCCCTTCCAACCACTCAAATAGCTCACTTGGGAGAAGTGGGGAGGACAGTTGCACAAATGACAAGTTTTAAATGGTATGCTCAAGGCTACACAGTAGTTCTGTGGCAGATTTAAGGTCAGAAACCCATCCTTCCCACTTTTGACTCTTGTGTGTTTGAATGAACTTTAACTTGGAAGGAATCCTTTATTTTTCAAGTTTTATCCATGAGGAATTTTATTAATCCTATTCTTCTTCTATTTTTATTCCAAAATGTCCTGCTACTTACTCCTTTTTCCTCCTGCCTCTTTGGGTGTTAACACACAAGACGTTACCCCACTTTTGCCCTCCTTTAGTCCCAGATTCACCTCCTCATGTGTCGTGGGGCTGTCCAATGTTTGCACCGGGCCACTCCACACAGCATCATCGCCAGATATGTGGAGCATGCTGTGTAAGTAACTTCGGGCAAATCCAGGGCAACAAGCTGCCCTGGGGTCCCCTCCTGTGGGTTGGGGGGGTCACATGGTACCCCATGCCCCCCCTTGCTGTTGGATCATGCGCGTTCAGCACCATAGAGTCACAGCCAGCAGTCTAGGGTGCCCAAGGAGCAAGCAAAACTCTATGGTGGAGGGGGGGGGGGATGTGGATGGACCACAGCATGGAGGAACGCCTGCCCATTTTATGTGGTCCCGCACAGAGTGGGGAGGGTTCCACCGAGTTTCCATGGGCTCCAGAAGTCTTCCCTCTCATGTGAAAATGCCGTTCTGTTGTTGGACATCTTGGTTCCATTGTTGAGGGTGGGTAATTTTTGTTCTGTTCATGTATTGGTTCCATATTTTTTTCATCCTGAATACTGCTAGAGTCCAACTCCACAAGAAAATCTATAAGATGTTTGATTTGTGTATTTTGCTGATTGTTGGGATAATTTGTGTCCACCTGTGGAATCTATTATACTGTTAAAATCTAGTGTTTCTTTTTCCTAGAAGGTGAGGGAGGATTGTTCGTTAGCAGGTGTATTGTGTGTTTGTGTGTGCAAAGTACTTATTTCCATTTTCTCTTTTATCTGAATAGTAGAAGAGATTACTAAAAAAACTGTTTGATTTCTAAGTTAGCCCAACTACATCTTCAGCATGCTAACTAGCAGTATTTATGCTTCTCTCCTTCCTCATAAGACACCCTGCATTACAATGTCACTTAGGTTAGAGTCCTCAGACAGCCCAACCTGAAAGTTGAAACCAGAAGTTTCTGATCCCTGCACCCACCACTGCTTTTAATAAGAACTTCTGAGACTGCTAGGAATTAAAGGTCATTATGGCTCTGTGTATTTTGGGGCTATTTGACCAAATTAGCTTGCCATGGTGGCCTGGTGGGTGATGATGAGCACATCTGGTTCTATTTCTTTAGAACGACCATAGCACAATGTAACTTTAAGCACAAGGTTTCATTATGCACCACCTGGGGAAATTCTCCGCAGGGAGAGAACTCTTCTTTGACCTCTGTGCTTAAGATCATTTCAGCTACTACTCTTTTTTGTTGTTGTTCTAATTGTATCAGTACCATTTCCGTTTTAAGTCATGAGCCACTTCACAATTTCATTGATATGAACTAATTTTACTCTAATTTCTTAAGGGTGGGGACTGGCTCTTTCTGTGGCGTAGCACTTAGCAGCTAATGATTTATTTATTTTAATTTGTATTATGCCCTTCCTTGAAGGCTCAGGGTGGCTTACAGCATAAAAAGATACAACAATTAAAACCAGTAAAAAAATACCATCTGTAGGAAATCTCATAAATAACCACTCCCACCCCTGAACTCTATCCCCATCTACTAAAAGCCTGGCCAAATAAATAGGTTTTGCATTGCCCCTGGAAAATGCTCAGGTTTGGGCTTTGGCAAATGTCATAGGGAAGGGAGTTCCAAAGCTGTGCAGCAGCCACCGAGAATGCCTCTCTGTGAGCCCTTACCATACTGACGTGGTGCAATGATGGAAGTTGCAAGAGGGTGCCCCTGACTGACCTTAGGGAGCGCAATAGAACAGGAGGGATGTAGACCCTATGTATGTAGACCGGGGACCCTATTCATTCATTAGGGTCTCTGAGGGTGTTTCGAGATGTCACAAAATTGCATCTATACAAATTCAGAAAGCACCGGGGGGGGGGGGGGGG
>QEPC01013002.1:10282152-10307877 GCA_003113815.1 Sphenodon punctatus | reverse complement strand
ATGGGAGATGCAACTGTAAGTAAGATTATAACAGGTCCTGTGTAATTAAACAATTTAAAGGTAGGTCCTTCGGCAAATAGGTCTTAGAAGCTTTAGAATTAAAATTAAAACAGAGAGCAAGCACCCACTTATCTTTTGTCTTGTGACCAAATCTTAAGAGAATTAGAAGGTTGGGGTAAGAGAACATCCCCAGGAACTTCTTGCACCAGAGATGTTCTTCTTGGAGTGGAACTGGAAGCACTGTGTCATTTATATGTCACTTGCTTAGAAGACAATAAAATAGGAGGACACACAGAATGAGTAGTAGGGTTAATAGGCAAATGGTGACCAAATTGAGTAGCCTTAGTCTGCAACTGCCTATCTGGGGTATTCTTTCGAACATGAAGTTTGTGTAAATGCATCACAACATGTTTAACGTTTGTCTAAAGATTGCATACAATACTTAGACAAATTTGGGGATTCCACCCATAAACATCCTCCCATTACCCAAAACTGAAATAAAGCTTCTTTCATTGACTCCAACATTTTCATTAAGGTCAAATATTTGGTAGGAACGTCCTCAATACATAGTTTCTTGACATTGGGAGTTAGATCCCTCCACCCATTCATCAGAGATAGGAGCCTCAACAGAGATAGAAATATTTCTAGCACCTAAGGAAGTTTTGGGGGCAAAAAAATGTGTCAGTTTGGATTGTACCTGGGAAGCTCTCTCTTGGGTAGACTTTGGTAAAGAGCTTCTAGAGGAAGTGGGAGAAGACATTTTGGAAAAAGGAACGGTTGGTCTTATTGGATTCAGAATAACTCATGAATTTAATCTCATTACTCAGCTAGGCAGGATAGATGCCACATCAAAATCTAATATCATGGTAACCAAATGTTTGTTTATACCTGACAACAGAAGAAATACAAACAGTTTATAGGTTTTCAATAATTAAAATATAATTATAGAAATAAAATAATAAATAAATAAACATCAAAATTAACAGTAAATAAAAAACTTAACAAATGCTTAATAAACACATACTTAATACTACTGCACCTATTTACCACCAGCTAATATACATTAGTAACAACAGATTTCACTTGACCTCAGTCTGGCATAAACAGAAAATAATAAAGCAGCAATCACAACCTAAAATCTTAATGTCAATTTATTTATTGTTTATTTATTAATTATTAATTATTATTATTATTATTATTATAAGCTTTTATGTAGCGCCAGCGATGTACCTGGAGCTTTACAGAGAATAAGACAGACACAGTCCCTGCCCGAGAGCTTACTATCTAAAGACAGGGTTAGGGGATACAGGGAAGGGGAAACAGAGGGAGAGACAAGGGATGCAACATTTATGAGGATGCGAGAACTCAAGTACATGTTCTTGACTTGATTACAGTAAATTGGGAGTTTGCAGATAACAGGTGGGGATAATCCTGGGTGGGGATGATTAGCAGGAGTTAGGAAGGGCCGAGCGGAAGAGGTGGGTTTTGAGGAGGGACTTGAAGGTGTGGAAGGTGGGGGCAAGGCGGACGAGGGCAGGGAGGGAGTTCCAGGCGTGCAGGGCAGTGAGGGAGAAGAGATGAAGGCAGTTCGGGGAGCAGGGGAGGTATGGGAGGGTGAGGGAGGGGATGGAAGTCATCCCACAACAATTCTGTTCCAATTCCCCAATCAGACAGATTCTCACTTAAGAAGATCAAAAGAAAGAAGAAATAAAAAATGCTGGGGGAATCTTCACCATACCATACTCATCCAGACTAATCCTTAAGGTACACTGGAATTAACAAATTGGACTGTCTCTGAAGTTCTGTAAACTCTTACAATCCCATACTCTTGATGATTGCTCCGTCTATCTGTAGGATTTCTCAGTGTAGTAGTATCTGTCACTGCAGGGACTCCTCCAGGCAAACTGGATTAGGCTGCTTTTAGACAAGCATCGATATGCAAGGTATTTAATTTGCGCTGTTAAAGAATGCACAACCAGAAATATGGCATGTATAGGCGCGTCTAAAAGCTGCCCGTGGCACTTTTACAAGCCGCATGAGTTCATGGTGCGAGCAGGCGGTGCTCGTCTAAAAGCGGCCATAGTTTTTGGCAGCTACAGTCACTACTGTTCACTAACAGCCCACCAATGGACCATGCCCTTCAGCCGCTGCCCTTGGGATGCCACCTTCAGGGCAGCTATCCCACTTTATGATACCCAAGAAAGGGAAGACAGAAACCACAGGTGTAGGGAATCCAACAGGCCAAGCAGACCAAACACTCTCCCCCCTTCCCAGCAAGGCGGGGCAGCTGTCTCACTTTATGGTACAGTCTTGGCCAGAGTTCCAGCAGGATTAGGACAGACAGGCAACAAATGCAGACAGGCAGTCCAAATACATAGTTAGAATCTAGGCAAAAGGTCATACCAGAAAAGCAGTCCAAGCAGATAGGTCGCGGTCAGGAGCCCTGATTTCTCAGGGCTGTGGGAAGGTGGGCCAGTGTAGTTTGCTGCCTGTGGCCCAGCAGTGCTGGTTCCAGGGGCTGCTCTTACTCCACAAAGAGCCCAAACACAACAGAAGCTGCAGGAAGGAAATTGTGCTGGTATAGGAGGATGTGCCGTCTCCACATCAATCAGTTGATCAGTGGGGAATGGGGTGCTTTTAAATGATCCCGCTCACAAGCGGGATCGTTCAGTGCCGGCATCGGGCACCCGCCTTCCTCTCTACGCCATGTCTGATGTTCAGAAGAGCATCAGACACGGCGTAGAGTGTTTGTGCACATGCGCACCCTTCTGCGTGTGCGCACTTGGGCAAAGAACCCGGAAGTGCGGCGTGAAGCCGGCACAGCGGTGATCCGCCTTGAAGGGGGGCAGGATCGCCGTGCCGGCTTCACGCAGCAGAGATCCGTTGTTACAGCGTGCCGGGGATTTAGACGAACAGCAAGAATGGCGGCTGATAAAGGGCTCGACCGCCATTTCCACCTCATCTAAAAGCACCCTGGGAGTCCCAAGTATGGCCCCTGGTTTGACCTTCAGGGGCAAAACCACTATCCATGTGACTCTGAGCTTTTCAGCACATTGGGATCCCCCAAACCCTAAGAAGCTCCAAAAATCATGCAGATTTCTCAGTGTTGCCCTCCAAAAGCCCATGCCCAGGACAGGATGTTCTCCTTGTCCAATGGACAAGATGACCCTAGACACAGACAGGTTATAGACTAGAGCTGCAACCAGGCACCCGAAGATTCAATATGACAGGGTGCACTGTCCTGAGGTAAGTCCCTACAGGAGTAGGCCCAAAGTACTCAGTCTCTTCACCGGGATTAGTTTATAAAGTCTTTATTCATACATAAAGTCTTTCTGTATCCTTAAAGCTTAGCCAAGCACAAAACCTCTGGCTCTCAGTCCATACAACTCTTAGGACTTCACCAGGCCTCAGAGGCCACAGTGGGACATGAGAAAGGAGGTGGTCTTTCAGATATGTTGAGTCCAGGCTGTTTAGGACTTTCTGGTTCATTAGAACCAATATATACACACCTACTTAATACTTAGCGTTGCACACTATGAATAAGCATTGTAGAAGCATTCTGGACAATGCATTGAAATCATCAGTGCAATGTGCAGCAGCAGTCAAAAAAAGCAAACAGAATGCCAGGAATTATTAAGAAAGGAATTGTCAGGGATGGCGGGCATGGAGAGTTGTAGCAGGATCTGTCCACCTGTAAATAGGCCTGGCATTTACAGGCGGTTCCAGTTTTGTGCTTCTTCCCATTAAATTCAATGGGAAATCTTCCTATTAAAGTCAGTGAGCCCAATCCCAAAAGCTGCAAATCGCAAGGATCCCTACTGCGGGCACATTGTGCCCTGCAGAAACAGCGTACATCCTCACGTGGGGTGTGTGGGGCTTGAGATTGGGCTCAATGGGAAATCTTCTCATTAAAGTCAATGGGAAGGGAAACCGAATTGTAACGCCCCTACCCCTGGGGCCCTGGCATCTTACTTACCAGCCTCGGAGAGTAGGGATGAGGATCCACCCACCTGCTGCTGCTTTGGGGGGCTCCCAGCAGGCCCCCGCCCTTGCTGTGGCATGCTGCCGAGCCATTTTTCACATGCGCATTGCCGAGCGAGGAGCTTGGCAGCATGCCACAGTGAGGGAGCCTGCCCAGACACACACACACACACACACACACACACACACACACACCGGTAAATAACATGCTAGGGTCCCGGGGTGGGGGATGAGGATCCACCAGTCCACTGCTGCTCTGTGGGGGCCTCCCAGCAGGCCCCCTTGCCACAGTGCACTGCCGAGCTCCCTGCGCAGTTTTCCCATTGACTTCAAGGTCAAAATTGGTGGGGGTTTTATNACACACACACACACACACACACACACACACACACACCGGTAAATAACATGCTAGGGTCCCGGGGTGGGGGATGAGGATCCACCAGTCCACTGCTGCTCTGTGGGGGCCTCCCAGCAGGCCCCCTTGCCACAGTGCACTGCCGAGCTCCCTGCGCAGTTTTCCCATTGACTTCAAGGTCAAAATTGGTGGGGGTTTTATGGATTTAATTACAAAACCAAAACCATAATTAAATCCGTAAAAGCAATAAACCCAAAACAGAACTGTCTGGAACCAAAAACCAGTCCATTGTCCCACCCCTACTCATTTCAGCCTGGGTCCAGGTGAGTGCAGTGCAGGATTGGGTCCAGGGTTCAAGTTATCATTGTTAGACTGGGGATCAGCACATGGTCCAGGGATGAAGAGAAGCAAGCTGGAGTGCTGGAGAAAAGAGGTGGGCAAGTGGAACAGAAGGGCACAGGATCAGTTTCAAAGCAAAGTCCAAACAGACCGATCCAGAATCAAAACAGGCAGACAAGTCCAAATAGAAACAAGACAGGCAGACGGGTCCAAGCATGAGCAGAATCAGGCATGGCAGAGCTGGTCCAGGGCCAAACAACAGGATTCAGGGCAGGAGAAAGCACTCCAGCAGCCACCAACAAGGGAAGGGACCAGCATACCTCTCAAGTGTCCTGGATTTTCCAGGACAGTCCTGATTTGTCGCATTGATGGCTTGCAAATTGCTGTCTTTCACCTCTCCCTTCCTAGAGACTCTGCACCAGTTTTCCATGAATGCCCGACAGATAACAGAAGAGGGGTTAACTCAAGAATGTCCTGGAAAATCCAGGGCACTTGAGAGGTATGGGGACCAGACAGACAGGCGAACCAGGAAGTAAGACAGATAATCCGCACAGTTCCTGTGGCTACTGGCTGGCCTTATATCCGGCCAGCAGCCAACCAGGAAGCTGGGGGCATGGAGCAAGGCTGAGAGAGGGATGTGGGCTTGACCAGCATGATACAAGGTCATCAGTGCTAGCCCTGGGCCCTGGCCAGAGTACCTCAGTGACATGGAGACACCAGTCACTGCACTCAGGGCCCCCAAGGGTGCCAGCTCAAGACCAGGTCCTTAGAGGGATAGAGAATAAAACAGAAAAAATCATCATGTTTCTATATATCAATTTATGGTGTGACCGCACCTTGAATATTGTGTGGAGTTCTAGTCACCCCATCTCAAAAAGGATAAAATAGATCTAATAACGGTACAGAGAAAGGCAATAAAAATGATAAAGGGTATGGAACAACTTCCATACAAGGAGAGGCTTGATAGGTTAGCCTGGTTAGGGCTCTTCAGTTTGGAGAAGAGACAACTGACACCGCTTTAAGACGAGGGCGCTGAAAGCGCCTCCGGAGCCGCACGTTAAGAGAGAAGCCGCGCCACATTGCCGGAAATGATGGGCTCCCCATTGCCGGCAACAGCGGCGGCTGGAGACGCGGCGCTTTGCAGAGGCGCGTTCTAGAGACCTCAATTTTCAGGTCTCCAGAGCACGCCTCTGCAAAGCGCCGCATCTCCAGTCGCCACCATTGCTGGCAACGGGGAGCACGTCACTTCCGGAAGCACGGCGCAGCCTCTCTTTTAACGCGCGGCTCCAGAGGCACTTTCAGCACCCTCGTCTAAAAGGGGATATGGGTGAGAGGGGATATGATAGAAGTTTATAAAATCACGAGTGGTGTGGAATAAGTAAATAGGGACCAGTTATTTACCCTCTCAAATAGTACTAGAACTAGGGGACAATCCATGAAACTAGCTGGCATCAGATTTAAAACAAATAAAAGAAATATTTGTTCACTCAATGCACAATTAACTTGGTTGTTGCCAGAGGATCTGATCAAGGCCAGTAGCAGAGCTGGGTTTAAAAAGGATTTATTAAGTTATTGGCGGGTATGTCCATTAATGGCTATTAGCCAAGTAGGTTTGGGGATATTAATCTTTGACTGTTGGGAGCTGGGAGAGAACAACAGGTTTTACTCCATTGGACGGTGATATATTAGCGGATAGGTGCACTTTCAAAGTGAGCCGGATTCTAAGAAAAGTATTTGAATATAGACAGTATATGAGATAAATAAGTCTTCTGTCCATATGTGTCCCAAGAAGTTTGTCCCATAGAAGGTTCCCTTAACAAAATCAAATGAAGGCCTGAGATCAACAAAGGACAAGAAGAGAACCCCCCTTTTTATCCTGACATATTTATCAACCAGATGCAAAAGAGTAAAACAGTGGTCCAATGTAGAGTGACCTGCTTGAAATTCGGCCTGTTCCTTCGGAAAGTAGCTGGCCACTTCCGCCCAGGGCTCTTAATTTATTCAGAAGAAAGCATGCATATAATTCAACAATTACACTGATCAAACTGATTGGTCTATAGTTAGACGGAAGCTCTCTGTTACCTTTTTTAAAAATCGGTATAACTATACTGACATTCCAACCGGCTGAAACAGAACCTCTATAATTAATGGCATCAAACAGTCTACAGACGATAGGAAGCCAGTCCACCAATCAATTTCATTCAGTAAGATATCACCCAGGATTCCATCGCACCCTGGAGTCTTACCAGAATGAATCCGTTCAAAAAGCGACTTTAGAGACAGGATGCTGGGCTCAATGGATCATTGGTCTGACCCAGTATGGCTGTTCTTATGTTCTTTAGTGGAACTACTCACATTGCATAAAGTTAGGCACACATGTGGATGTATTTACAACAGTCAATATAGAAGCTTGATTTAGTCAAGTTGTATTTTCTTTTTAAAAAAATAGATAAAGTAAGGTGGCTGTTGGTGTATGACTTTACACCTACTAATACATGATGTGCAATATACAGTAAACTTCTTTCGGTGAAAATGTATGGATTCTTCCAAATACACAATAACACCTACAAACTCATTTATGCCATCTGAGTTTTATGCCACCAAGCAACACACAACTGGCTGAAACCCATCATCTTTCTGGACAATGAAATAATAGGGTTATCATTATCATTAGGCAAAGCTGTAAAATGGCCAGCATTCTTATTCATGAAATTTAGGATTATATTATTTAGCTTTCACCCAAGTGAAGTGGATCTTAGCGACTGCTGTTCTCCCCATGCTCTGACATGATACTTAAGATCAAACAGGGAATTTCTATGCCAGAACATTCTCAGTAAAGAGCTATAGACACCAAAACTTACTACTTTTCCTAAATCCAGTGGTGTCCTGCGTCCTCCCAGGTGGCTGACCTTATTTTGGTTTGTTGTTCAAGTAGGGAGGGTTCTGTTTGATCTTTGTGGAAATGCGAGGCCATCCAACGTAAATATAATATGCTGACATTAATTTCTAAATATTTAGTGAATGATTCTCTGCTTGTTTACATCCCTGTAAGTGAACTTTCATTTGCATAAAATTGGTTTAATGAATGGAGTGAAGAATAAAATCCTTTATGTACATTCATTTTGAAATATATAATAAGCATTTTAAAAAATGGAATATGTGTATGACATGTATTGTGTAGATTTCTTCTAGTCCAACTCAGACACATATTTTTCTTTTTTTGGTTTGGCTAAGGAATCCATTCTGCAGCCTCTCGCATGCTCAGAAGTCAGATGCAAACACCCTCCCTCACCTTTCTCATCCACAACCTGCTTAGAAGAAGCTAACATCAAATCCCAAAGGAATTATCTGACTTATGGATAAGCAAGAGTTAGTTAATGGGGGTTTTGATAATTGATGTTTGTCAAATGATTAACATCATCTATGGCCCATAGCTGAAAATGAAGAGTTTATATCACTTTAACTACATTTAGTCCTCCCATAGATGAGGGAGTATATAATATTCAGAAGTGAGTGAATGATTTATAATCTATCATTTATTTGTGTTCTCAGAATGTGTATGACATGCTCATACTTCGTTCACTACAGCTATTACTCAACATTTCTCACACTTTGCTACTGGGATAGGATTACAAAAAATGTTATTGTCGGCTTATGACTGGCGTGATAAATCCTGTGGTTTTCTTTCTACCTGTAATAGCCTACTGAATAGTAGTCAGTCAGGATAGCTCTGCTTATGGCCCCACCTCACCCTTTTTCAGCAGTCTTCTCCTGGACTAGCTTATGGGCATTACTTCTTTATATATGTTGCTCACCCCAGACATGGTCCTGGCTTCTGCTGCCCCTTGTGCCTTCTCTCCATTTGCACCTACACACAGCCTGACCCTAATATTTGTAGATGCCATCCATCTTTATCCTTAGCTATAAAAAGACACTTTCTTCTGAAAGGAAAGCACTGAAAAAGCCACCAAAATAACATAAAATGGCAAGCTTGGGGACTAAAATTCATAAACTTATTTGACACCAAAAACAATAGACTCAACAAAGACCTAAACTTCTCTAGCCACTACAAAAACCTGTAAACATCCGACAGTCTATTGCATATTTCACTTTTGTTATCTACTGTTAACATAGTCCTTCATTACTGCTGTGTACCATTTTCTTTCTGCACTAGCCATTGCTGTATTTTATAAATCTGTATCTGTATCTATTGATGTAAACTTCTTTTGCATTTCCCCCTCCCTTTGCATCACACCCCTCTCCAGTCTTTTTCCTTTCTCTAGTCTCTTGTCTTCCCCCTCCCCTTCCTTCTGCTGCTGGTGGGGCCCATCCCATGCCCACACTTCACGCATGCCCATTGTGGGAACATTGTGCCATGTGGAAGCTGCATGGGACCTGCACAAATCCCACGTGCAGGAGATTTTGGATCACAGCCATTGTCTATTACACACACACACACACACACACACACACACACACACACACACACTGTGCTTTGTTGATCTTCAGCTCTGCTCACACCTTATTTCTGGTGCTTATTCACTCACTACCTTCCTGTATCTTCTAATGTACCCAACCCTCCCTTTGCACTCTTCCCCTTTGTATTGCTCCCTCTCCCCCCTATCCCCCATTCTCACTTTCTGTTACTATGCTTCATTTATCACCCTTCTTTCCCCCCAACACACCTCCTTTGTTACGTGCTATATAGTAGGGATGGGAATTTCGGTTTTGGATAAAACCAAAAATACCCAGAAATGGCCATTTCAGATTAATCCGAAATTTAAGTTCTTTTTCGGTTTCGGTACTATGAGATCTTTTGCATTGATTTTTTGTACCGGATTTTTAACATTGCGGTTTTTCCCCATTGGAAAAACGCAATTTTAAAAATCCGGTACAAAAATCAATGCAAAAGATCCGATAGTACCGAAACCGAAAAAGAACCGAAATACACGAGAACCGAAATCGAAATTGACCAAAACTGAAATTTTGCCCAGACCCATCCCTGCTTATATAGCCACTGTGCTTTGCTCAAATCTTCAGTTCCGACTCCTACTTGCCTGAGGAAGGAGCCTGTGAGGTCTGAAAGCTTGCACATTTCCATCAACAATATTTGGTCCAATAAAAGATATAATTCAAACTACTTTGTCTCCACCTCTATATCCTGGAAGAGAGACATCTTGTGTAAACATGGCCAAACAGTTTGAGGGAACTTCCTGCTGCTAGGAAACTTGTTTTGAACACTGGAGCCCTTGCTTCAGAATTCTGTTCTGAGTTGAAGCCATTCATCTCTGTCCTGGGATCAGCTGCTTTGATGGCAGTGACTGTTGAGGAGGGTGGAGAAGGAAATCTACAGACACTCATGTGGGGCCTGCTGATAACCAGGCTGGACCATGTGCAGGCTAATCTCTACCAATTTAAGAACTGCTTTGAAGGAAATAGCTTCTATGAGGAAGGAAGGGATGCAATGAGAAAACAAACCAGTACTTTCTAAGTATAGCAGTAACCTACGACCAACTCGCATTGCCATTCCACACTTAGTCTTCCACAGCAAAACACATGTCAAGCATGCCTCAGCTTGCAGCCCCTTTAAATGCCCATAAATATGTTTCTGAAATTAATGTCATTGGCATTTGTTGAATTCAGACACTCTTCAGGCTTCCAATCTTTAATAAGCAGACGAATCGGAACCATTTGTTCCCACTTTGCAAAGAACGTCGCATTCCTCAACCAGCGAAAACCTTGAATAGCAATGAAAGTGTAATGTTCATTTCATGGGCAATCTTTTCTGAACAATTAGGGGGAAAATCACAGATGCCAGAACATATGGGATCAGGGACTCAGCTGTCTAGTCAAATCAGTTTAGCTCTTTCTACTGTCTGTCTTTTTAATGGTATTCCTGCCTTGGTGTAAAATATATAAAGCTCCCAAACTGGGGACCAAGATCATGGTAAAAATCTCCACACATGGAGCAACTGGCATTGGAACCTGTTGTTCCATGCGTGGGTGATGGGTGGAGGTGGGTGGAGATGGGTGGAGCATGGGAGTGCGCATGTACCCCCACCCACCACAAGCGCTGTTCCTATGGGTGCACGCCCATTCCCCCCGCACCTGCCACGGCATTCGCACGGGCACCCACCCCACCCCCTGCACACATGTGTGGTGGGGGAGGAGCGCCCGTGTGAAAAGGCCCTTAGAAAAGACTTCTTATGAAGTAGGTTTGTGTGGATAAATCTCCAAGTGGCTTTAGCAGGAATTGGGTCAGGGCCTTGGTACAAACAAGGGTGCGACTGTTTTCATTTGGCACATCAGCAGGAGTCTTTCCATTGTCCTTACTGGACATTTGAGAAGATCCATAATGCCCCACAAGGAGAAGGATCTGCTCACCTTATGCAGTTCGAACCACATTCTGCACTCAGAGATGTGGGTGCGATTCCCACTGATGTCAATAGGAAGCTTGCATATGTGTCTGAGCACAGAATTTGGATTTTATTCCAAAATGTTTTAAACTATACCACAAATATTTGTCCGGGTTAATTACTTACAGCCATAGATATAAAACCAGTGGGGGTGGAGGAGACACTTTTCTAGGATTTACACCTCTCAAGGTTTGTTCCAGAGTTTCCAGGTTTTCACACGTCATCCATCTCCAGGCTCCAGATGAAGGCCTGCCTTCCGCATATGAGTCAGGAGCACCTGAATAACGTGGAGACATTTCTTTCCAGGGGGTGTGGAGAGTAGGGCTATATTGGAAAGGGGTGGAGCAAAAAGGCTCTCCCAGCCCTGCCCCCTCCTGAGGAGCACTGTGACATCACAGTGCTCTGAAGGCGACATGGTCACATCAGGAAGCGACGAGAGAATCTTTTTGCCCTGCCCTTTTCAACATGACCCCACCCACTGTCTGGGTCAACTCCATAGGAATTGTGGTGACCCTACATTCCCCCCATCCACCCATGTTTGGGGCTCAGTAGATGCTCTCCCCCGCCTTAGTTTTAGTCCACCCTCTCCCACACCCCATGCAGTCACTGTGTGCCAGTCTGCCTCCTGCTGACGTTTGAATTTCCTGACAGCTGGGTGTGACTTCCACCATTGTCACTAGCTGCCAGGCAAATTCAAGTGCTGGAAGCAGACTTTCTCACAGCAGGGACACCATCCAACAGCATGTGGGGGAGCTTTGGAGGAGGCAAAGGGAGGTGCTTGGGAGACCAGGCAGCAGAGTAGCCTTCTCTCACTTACTCCACTGCTTGCATCTCTGTAATCTCTTCTGATTCCTTGGACACTTTTCTGTTCTCACTTATGTCAATTCTTCAGTGACATCAATGACATTGTTCCCCTGGATTTATGGTATGTAAGCGAGAGCAGAATATGTCTTTTGTTTCATACTGCTATCTTAATTGCCCCAAAGACCTTTAATGCAGAAGGGTGGGTGCTGTGCTGGCAACATGGTTTTTATGAGAAGAAAAGGCAAACTCTAAATATGCATCAGCCCACTGGTATTCAGACTGAATTTGTCTGGCTTTGGATCCGATTTCACTGTCAAATAAGGTTTTCTTTTTATAACCAAATAAGGGAATAGTTTAATGCTGATTGTGCACTTCATTGTGTGTTTAACCAAGAAGGGTGTTAACAAATGAGACAATGGGCATCTTTCGACATAACAAAGATCGGGTGTCAAAACCCATAAGCACGTGTTTGGCCATTGTGTGTAAGCACCATAACAATCCCAACACCAATTTGGCCACCAGTTGAACATGCAATGTGAACACTGTTGCATCACAAGGACAATTTGCGTGTTCCAGCTGAACACGTGGCCAACGTTGTAGCTAATGATAGTGTGTGGTGTGTTGGCAGGTACAACATGAGGAACAAGGTGGCAGCACTTGTGTGCTGAGATTGCGTGGTGAGCAAAACACTAATTTGCCCCAAGATGGGCTGTGTGTCTAAACAGCACCATGTGGGGAACACAGGGCCAAACCATTGTTCGTATCAAGGTCAAAACACACGTTCAGACACCCGTTGACGTTATGTCTAAAGACACCCATTGTCTTACTTTTGCTCCCATTTGCCCCAGATTCACCTGTTCGTTTCTCCTAAGGCCACAAAAGGTTCACTCGGAGCCACTCTACTTGGCATCAACCCGAGAAAGGTGGAGCCTGCCATGCAGGCAAATCTGGGGAAATCCAGGGCAACGCACTGTCCCCGGACTGCCTCCTGTGTTTTTTGGGGGGAGGGGGGCATAGGGCAGCCACATAGCCACCCCATGCCTCCCCATCTGTTGGGAGCCCGTCCGTTTGTTGGAGCCTCCCCACCCTCCAGCTGTTGGAGCTTGTCTGAGAGCAGCAGCCTAGAGCTTTGAGTGAGTGATCACAACTCTAGTGGTAGGGAGGTGGAGAAGGGAAACGCACGGGCAAACCATGGCAGGGAGAACGTCTGCCTGTCGCATTTGGTCTGCATGGAGCCTGCAGGTGGCATCTGTAGAGTGGGGGGCCATGGACTAACCACAGACTCCAGGAAGGAGGGGGGGCCTCCCTTCTCATTTGTCAACACCCGAAGAGATGCAGTTTCTTTGGAAAGGGTGAAGCAACCGCCTATCTAGTGAAAGCCCATTGACTTCAGTGACTTCACACTCCATACCTATCTTAGCAAGGTCTGACCATGCACATTAATTTTTGATGCCATAAAAGCCAACACTTTCACCTGCTGTGCTTCTGGTGCCCAAGCACATGATAAAGTACATTTCCAATCAATATATAGCAGCCAGAGGAAAATCAATAATAATGTTCTAAATGGAGGAACTAGACATGGTTACAGAAAATTACTAAATGGTCCCATGTGTTATAAAATCCTAGAATCTAGAAAAGAAAGCACATATTTTAAAAATCAAGCAAAATGCTGGTTTGGAACAAGAGCCTTGAGGTACTGCACACAGGACATAGCAGACCAGACAGACTGGCAAGTAGGATTTGTCTTGCCTTTTGCAGCAGAATGTTCAAGAGAAAAACATCTGGAAGGTGAAGGCATACAGAACTATTGTTTGGAGGGAAACGTGTTTGCGTCTTGCAGTTTTGCAATGGCAAGCCTGGTTTTCCTCTGAAACTTATGAAAATTAAAAGAAACTTTCTAATACTAATGGGAGATTAGAATCGTACCCAATTAATTTACTATATAAATATTTCACTTAATTGTTTCATTGCCATATTTTTTTAAAGTTTGTTTCCCTGTACCAGAAAGAGAAACCTGTTACAGGTATACAGAGGTAGAGGTAGTGACCGCATTTTTTGAAATCTTTTGTGACCCTGGAACAGAGGTCCTAATTTCTCATATTCTGACAGCCATATTCAATAATATTATTTCTTGACTTTTCTCTGCTGTTTATAAAACACAAGGTGTTTTAGACAAGCGCTTCCCCACCCATTACCTACCCATCATACATCTTGCAGGGCCACATTGGTGCCCTATGCAGCCCTGTAGCATGCATGATGGGTGGGGAGGTAGTGTGCTTGTCTAAAAACAGCCACAGAGGAGAGGATCTCTTTGCTGACTAACAACAATGCAGATAAGAAAATTCAATGGAGACACCCAGCACTGTGCAATCTGACACTCTCCGCATAATGCAGATTTGTATGTTTAATATGGTGCAGTTCGTTGTACAAAGGTTTCATGGTGAGTGCCCTCTAAGGGTGTTTTTAGACAAGCACCTTCCCACCCATCACCCATCCATCATGCATGTTGCAGGGCTGCTTAGGGCACCAATGCGACCCTGCAACCTGCCTGGGTGGTGATGGGTAGGTAATGGGTGGGGGAGGCGCTTGTCTAAAACACCCAAAGAGTACTATGTTCCTTAGGAGATATTGAAAGGAGTGGGGAGTCTGATGGACTGTAATAAGAATGTGGGAGAAATCTTAACTGAGCACGTATCTCAACAAGAGCCAAAAATCCAGGATGCAGAACCATACGTCCCAAACCTTTATGCCATATGACCACATTTGAGACTCGAATATAATCCTGTTACCTCAGGCAGTACACAGACATGCAAACTATTTGAAAAATCAATGGGTATTGTAACTCCAGTCACAGATCGTCTGATTCCTCACTGTGCCACCACTACTTTGGGTCCTGATTTAGAGTCTGGGAACCTCTGTTGTAGAATGTCCACCATCTTCACTGGAGTTCAGTGAAAGAACCGCATTTTCCAATGGTTTCAGAGATTATTTTTTTTATGTTAACAATCAGAGGCATGATATAAAACCGAGTAGAACCTGTAGGCCATACCATCGATATACTATTTTTTTTACTCGGTGGCCCTGGGCAGGGCTTTGGCCCCGGCATGGGCTGAAGAGCGGCATGCCTGTTGGCTACCACAGCCTCCAGCTTTCCAGCACCTTAGGGGGCTGGGAGCCAGTTGGGCTCAACCCCAACACAGCACAGCCTGCCCCTCCCCCCCCCGAGCCAAGCCAAGCCACAACCAAGACTGGGTCTCCTGGCCCCTGTTGATAACACCCCCCTCCTGGTGGCAGAAGGAGAGGGGGGAAGGGCCAGGGCTTTTCCTCGGTGGCCTCAGGGTGGGGCTGCAGTCTCAGAAGGGGCTGAAGAGCGGCATACCTATCGACAGTGCTTCAGGTGCGTGCCGCAGGCACGTACCGAAGGACCGCACCAAAGGGCCCTTAGGCATGGCCCTTAGTGGGGCTCGAGGGGCTGGGGCAAAAAGGTTGGGAGCTTGGGGAGGTGGCAATTTGTGGGAGGATTTGAGGATTTTATAGTGTTTTGTGGGGGTGGGGCTGCGGGGAGGTAGAGGGTGTGGGGTTTTATTGTATTTTGTTTGCGACGGTGGGTGGGATGTTAGGAGGGAAGGGGAATGTTTGGGTTAGGGACGGGGGGGTCGGGAAGTTATATGGGGGGAGGGGTTCTTGGTCAGAGGGCCCCCAACCCTGTGCTGGTACTGTAAAATGTAAGATCGGTAGTAGTAAAGCATCAACAGTCCAGGAAACAATCCTGGACCATGCCACCGATCTTGTATGTATCACGGAAACCTGGCTGGACAATGAATCGGGGCCTATTCTGACTGATCTTGTTCCGGCCAAGTATTCCGTGCAGCATCAGACGTGGTCGGGGGGACAAGGGGGCGGTGAAGCCATAATTTTTAAGGAGGGATGATCTGTGAGGAGGTATCCAGTGCAATCCATATTAGGTCTTGAGGGTCTTCACCTTATGTTTGATTTGGCAAGTGACAGTTTGGGGATGCTGCTTGTATACCGTGCACCTGCCTGTGCAGCAGCCTCTATACATGCTCTAGAGGAGGTGGTGTCGTGGGTGGTGTTGCAATCCCCAAAGACAGTAGTCTTGGGGGACCTCAACATTCATGCTGACGCTGCCCTTGGGGGAGTGGAGCATGAGTTAAAGGCCGCCATAACAACCATAGGCCTGTCCCAGATGGTTATCGGCCCAACACATCAGGAGGAACATACTTTAGATCTTGTGTTTTGCACCGACTTTGAGGTGGGTGTTCCGTTAGTGGGGGAGTGTCACGCTCCAGCAACCAGAGCATTAGGAAGAGGAGGAAGGGCTGTCAGGCTCTGGGGACCAGAGCCTAGGAAGGGGAGGAGGGGTAGGCAGGTAGGCAGGGGAAAGGAAGGAGGAGACAAGGAAAGTAACAAGGGGACCTCAGCCACTCTCCGATACCAGGGAGACAGAGTGCTCAACATAAGTACCAGCCAAGCTGGTCTAAGAAAGCAGATGGCTCATCATCAAGGTCAAGGGACAGTAAACCAGAGGCAGGGAGCGAAGGACCAGGGGCGAGGGAGTAGGGGCCAGAGGCGAGGGGGCAAGGAGCCAGAGGTGAGGGGGAGCAACGGGGAACCAGAGACAGGGAGCACTTAGGGGAATCAAGTCTGGTGGAACAGGGAACAAGGGGTACAACAGAGATCTGTGGGAGCAATGGGGAACCAGAGACAGGGAGCACTAAGGGAATCAAGGCTGGGGGAGCAACAGGGAACTAGGGGAACAATGGGGTACTGGGGGAGCAATGGGGAACCAGAGACAGGGAGCACTAGGAGAATCAAGGCTGGGGGAACAACAGGGAACGAGGGATACAACAGAAAACTGGGGGAGCAATGGGGAACCAGAGACAGGGAACACTAAGGGAACCATGGTTGGGGGAGCAACAGGGAACTAGGGGAACAATGGGGTACTGGGGAAGCAATGGGGAACCAGAGACAGGGAGCACTAGGGGAATCAAGGCTGGGGGAACAACAGGGAATGAGGAGGCCCGAGCTGGGGGAGCAATAGGGTTATAAGGTGGAACAAGGAAGAAACACAGAACAAGACAAACACAGGTGATAGGAGAATAGGTCAATAGGGAACAAGGCAGACCGTGAGGGACTCAGGACGTGGGGGAGACAATGTAACATGGAAACATGACAGTGCAAGCAAGAGACAAATAGGGTATACACAGTGCAGGCCCACAAAGGGAACAAGAGTTACACACAACAGCAAGGGAGGGAAGTGCTACATACACAAGGAACACAAAGGGGTTAACAGCACACAGAAGACTCACCCACACAGAGCTCTAACACAATCAGACATGTAAACAAGGCACAAGGCAGAGAGGAGAAACAAGAGAAATGGGCTGAGCAAGCGTCAAGGAGGGATGACAAGAAGCTCCGCACCTGCCACAGCCCTCAGCAGCCCTAAATACTGCACAGAGCCAATCAGGCTGTGGCAAGTGGGTCCACGCCCTCCACCATGTATGCATGGGGGACAGAGGGATAGAGAGAGAGTGGGAGAATACCAAAAGGAGGAAGAGAGATGCTCCCTGCAGCAAGCTGCCAATAGTGCAGGAGGCAGGGAGCACCAGCCAATTTCCCAAGGCCAGGGGTTCAAGGCCCAGCTGTGACAGGGAGATATCAACTGTGCCCTTGTCATGAACAGATCATTACCTCCTGCAGACCTCGCTAACGGTGCATGTCTGCCCCCAGATAGGTGCTGAGCCTATTCAGATGGTTCACCCCTGGAGGATGATGGAACCGGAACGGTTCCAGAATGCTTTGGGGAAGATACCCTCTGACCTTGAAAACCGTCTCATCGCTGACCTCGTTGTGCTGTGGAACACCTTGCTGACTGAGGCCATTGATCAGATGGCTCCTAGGCATCCACTTCCCAGGCAGCAGCTCTGTAGGCCTCCTTGGTTTTCCAAGGAGCTGCAGTTGCTGAAGCGAGAGGGGCAGCGGTTAGAGCAACAGTGGCAGCGTTCGTGTCCTGAAGCCGACAGATTGCGGCATAGAGACAGTTTTCAAACCTATGCCGTGTGATCCAGGCGGAGTTGTGCATCGAGGAGCACCCCCAGACTTCATACCTGGGAGGCCAATGGGGGTATACCCCATCAATAATGGGGACCGCTAACTCCATTGCCTTACCCACTAACCGCCTCAGTCTTGTCAGGATTCAGTTTCAGTCAATTAGCCCTCATCCAATCCCCTACAACTGCCAAACACAGAGTAAGCACCAAGACTGCCGGGCCTGGGTCTGTTGAAAAAGAGAGGTACAGTTGGGTGTCATCAGCATATTGATTACACCGCACACTGAACCCCTAATCACCTCGCCAAGTGGCTGCATGAACACGTTGAACAGGAGAGGGGACAAAACAGAACCCTGCAGGACTCCACACGAGAGGTCTCGGTATGATGAAAGAAATCTCCAAGCAGCACACACTGCGTTCTTCTGGTCAGGAAAGAGTGCAACCATTCAAGAACAATCCTGCCCACCCCTGCACAATCCCGCAGGTGTGTCACCAACATCTCATGATCAGCGGTATCAAATTCAGCCGACACATCTAACAAAATCAGCAGGGTTGAATGACCTCTATTCAATTCTTAGCGCAGGTCATTGACCAAAGCCACAAGCACAGTCTCGGTGCCATGACCCTGATGGAAGCTGGATTGAGAGGGATCAAGAAAACTAATGCTATCAAGATGTCCCTGCAGCTGCTGAGCCACTACCCATTCAATAAACTTCCCTAAAAAGGGAAAGTTAGAGACAGGTTGACAGCTGGCAGTCAAGCATCAAGCAATGGTTTCTTGAGCAGAGGCCGCACCACTGCCTACTTAAGACGGCCCAGCACTCTGCCCTCCCACAGGGAGGCGCTGACCACCCCGGCCAGCAACGGCCCCATAGTCTCCTGGAAGGACTTAACTAGCCAGAATGGGCAAGGATCTAATTCACAAGAAGTGTCCCTGACCTCCCCAAGAACATCCACTGCATCGGTGGGTGTCACCGATTGAAACTGATCCCAGAAAACTGGACATGACAGGGCTTCCATAACCTCTGGTTTCCCTAGTGTAATAAGTGCGGTGTCAAAGTCATGGTGAATATGAGAGCGATTTAATCCACAAAATAATCCACAAACATGTCACAGCAGGCAGTAGATGACTCCACTCCAAGGTTGATGGAGGCCGGACTGACCAGAGCCTGCACAACCCAGAAAAGCTCCACTGGATGGAATTTTGTGGATGCTGAGGGCAGCAAAGAACTCCCTCTTTGCTGCCCATATAGCCTGGAAGCTGTAGTGAGGAGTGCTTTCCGCCAGTTACATCTGGTGTATCAGCTTCAGCCATTTGTTTCGGACTCTGACCTGGCCACAGTCATCCATGCTTTCATCGCCTCTAGACTAGACTACTGTAACGCACTCTACATGGGGCTACCCATGGCGATGACTTGGAAATTGCAGCTGGTGCAGAATGTGGCGGCCCGTCAGTGCTTCATTCTCTGCACTGGCTGCCGGTGGTTTTCTGGGCCCAATTCATGGTGTTGGTCATGGCCTATAAAGCCCTAAACAGTCTGGGCCCTGCCTATCTGTGAGATTGCCTCACTCCCCAGGTCCTGGATCAGCCCCTGTGGTTGTCCAGGAGTGCCCTGCTTGAGGTCCCCCGAGTTTTTTGAGGGGCCACGCAGGGGAGGGCATTCTCGGTGGCCACACTGCACCTGTGGAACTCCCTTCTGGTAGAGGCTCGGCTGGCCCTGCATCTTCCCTCCTTTCGGAGAAGTTGTAAGGCCTGGCTGGTCCGCCAGGCATTTGGCGGGGGAGATTGTAATGGGGGGTGGGAGGTATTGGGGGTGTGGGATGTGTTACTCTGTTTCCTCCTTTAATTATTTAAGCCTCCCCAAGCTGTCTGTGGCAGGAGGGGCAGGGTAACAAGTTTCTAAAATAAATAAATAATTATAAATAAAAATAAGTCTTGCTGGCCGCTGCAGATCAGAACATGCAGCAATGAACTTGCTTCTCTAAAGATCTGCACAATAAAGTATTAATTAAATTAATGTTGCCTAAAACTACTAATAAGCCTGGAGTGGCCCTTTTGTCACTGAAATATCCCATTGGCGTTCAGTGAGCATCGTTCCCCATCCCCACCCATGTCAGGTACAAGGAACGTGGAGCTCCACCTCCACCTTTGTTCACCATTGATGTGATAGCAAGGGAAGATGTATGTTTTGGGCAGTCTGTTTTGTCTGCTGTGCACTTGTAATAAAGTTGTAATCTCTGTGAGATCGCCTCACTCCCCGGGTTCTGGATCAGCCCCTGTGGTTGTCTGGGGGTGCCCTGATTGAGGTCCCCTGAGTTTTTTGGGGGGCCACACAGGGGAGAGCATTCTCGGTACCCAAAGTCGGACCTCTCTAGGGGTATATATAGTCCCCCCCTCGCCAGCCCCTCTCCGTTTACCTGCGAGCATAGCCCCTGCAAGTGGGGAGGAGGGAGGGAGTGGGACTTGATGAGAGGATACAACTCAAAGAAGAGGCGTTACAGCCAAGAAACTTGCCCTTCTTCGTTATCCTCTCATTCAAGTCCCACTAGTGGTAGATTAGCAAACCCACCCAGGAGGCGGGAAGCAGGGAAGACAAGTATTGAACCAGAGAACTTTATTCCAAGTGCACAGCAGACAAAACAGACTGCCCAAAACATACATCTTCCCTTGCCATCACATCAATGGCGTAGTGGCAAACAAAGGTGGAGGTGGAGCTCCACGCTGCCGCTTTACAGATGTCTAGAAAAGGCTCATGTCTCAGGGCTGCCATGTCTAATGCAAGGAACAACTTGGTTTTTGTTTTAGCATTATTTCTAGCCCTCTGAGATCCACTCCACTTCAGGTCTTTGGAATCAGAAGACGGAGTGTTTCCTCTTTTGCAAGGCCCAACTATAAAGGACTGAAGGGTTTAATCCTATTCTCCCTTTGATGGCCTTAATTTTGACAGGACGTTCATGTGTCCCACTTAATATGCTATGAGCAACAACACACAATAATGCTGCCCAACATCAGGATGGCACTGGTTTGTATGGGTAGAACAGACACTTGAGGTGCCAATCCTAAAGCATCTAGCATGTTTCCCCTAACAGAAAAAGGAAGCAAAAATGGAGACAAAGTAGTTCAGATGATATCTTTTTTGGACCAACTTCTACTGGTGATGGTTGCAGGTTTTTGACCCACACAGGACCCATGCTTGCATCCTCTCATCAATAGAAGCTGGTCCAATAAAACATATCATCTGACTGCATTCCCTCCATCTCTTATATCTGGGGCCAACCCAATAACCACACTCTCCGTAAAGAAAGAAAAGCCAGTTCTTTGCATCCACTTTTACAATGCTTCCCCTCCTGGCTGAAGGTTGAGTTAGGCTTAATTACTAATCGGCTAACACTTTTTTTATGTGGCTCTGCATTTCATCAGTTAAGCTCCTGCTGACTTTGCTGACATTCTCGGGCACACCTTAGGTATAGTCCCTATCCTGTCTCTCAGCAGCTGCATTCAATCCCATGTCCCAAACCTATTGATTGGTGTGGGAAGAATTAGCAGACAGCATTCCTTGCTTTCGGCTGAGTACGTTTCCCCATGTACTTCAGTAATATAGTAATTCAAACATAAATTATGTGCATTTAGCTCTGAGCAATTACAAATGGATTAATGTAGAGAGAGAAAAGCTCAAAGACTATGATATGTATATTAAACAAAAGAAAGAAACTAGTGAGTAATGCATCGTTCCAAACTATCTTTTTGCTTTTGTTAGGTACTAAGGGATGTCAGATTGGATATTTAGAGATACAAAGCATGGGTTGACACATGATTTAAACATATATATGTTTACTGGAAATTTCACTGAGTACATTGGCAACATTTATTAGTCCCAAAGAGGAGAAATAAATTTCTGCTCTTGCAGCAAATTACAATCAAAAGCTGTTAAAGGTTTTTGGAGTCTAAGCTGTTTTCCTTTGAATCCAGCATTTAACAACTGCTGCTGAGGAAAGGATTTAATGTAGGCAAAGAATTTGGCATAAAACTCAAGCATCGGCTGTGGTAGAAACCAGACATGTTGAGCTAGAGCCTGCCTCTGATCTCTCACACTACATTTATACTGCTCAACTCTGCTCCTTTAAATGGAGTTGCTCCTAATTTATTCCTCTTCCTCTACACTTAAATCAGAAAAAGGCAAGGAACTCAACTGGGGACATGCTTTGCCTGGTACCAATTGCACATGTCTGTGTGAACAGAGGGTGTTAACAAATGAGATGTTAGCCCACATTAGTCCAGTGCCCACACCAGGTGGGTGTCCACCTGCACATTTATTAGGTGTTTGCCCCCACCAAACATGGGGCCACCACACACCGGAACCACAGCCCACACTCACAGAGTGGTCTCAGAGAATGTGGAGCCTGCCATGCAGGCAAATGCAGGTCATTGTGTGCCCACGTGTATACATCCCATCAATTAGGTTGTGCCGTGGGCAGTGCCTCCACACATACAGGTCGGCCAGTACCATAGAGTCACGGGTGGAAATCCTAGAGAGTCCAAGGAACAACTGCTTCCAGCCCCTCTTTCTGATCTCTCTCTCACTCGTGCTGCCAATGGGGGATGCCCAAGTGCATGAAAGACACACCAGAGCTACCGGTTTATCAGGCTGAACATGCAAAACATGTGAGTGGGGGCTGGACAGACCAAACTCAGACTGCGGTGGGCTAACATCTTTTTAGTTAACACCCAGAGTAGCTGATTTTTGCAAGATGCTTTATAGCAGGGGCAGGGCACTTTGAAAATGAGGCCGTTTTCACAAAACACCACTGGATGGGGGAATGGAAGTGCGCCAGCAGTGGGTGGAGGTGGGTGTGCTCCTTTTCCCATGGACTGTTGGCATATGCAACATCCATAAGTTAAATGCCTGCTGTATTAAGAACAGTAATTGACTATAGAGCCACCAGATGGCGCTGCTAAGTTTATGTGTACATGGAAGGGAGATGGGGTTTTGGGGTTGAATTCCTTTGTGTAATCACTCCTTCTTCCCTTCTCTCTCATTGTCTCAGTCTCCATTTTGTCTTCTTACTAGCTAGATGTAACTAAGGATCTGTGCCTGAGAAAGCTTAAGTAAAGTTCTGTTTTTAAACCTTCAGCTGCATTTGTCCTTACTGATTGCAAATCAGTTATTACTCTGCAACACGGGCACACACCCATCTCCACCCACCTCCACCCATGGATCCTCCTTCGTTTTGTCAGATGGTTTTGTGGGTGAGTGATGGGTGGAGATGGGTGTGCGCTGACAATACACACACACCTCCACACACCGCCCGTGGTGTTTCTACAGGCGGACACCCATCCCCCCCACCCACTGCCACAACCACAGCATATGCATGGACCGTGGATGCGCCCCCCAACACACACCCACACACCCAGCGGGGGGAGGGGGCAGGTTGGTGCAAAAGCAGCCTAAGTAGAAGTTCCCTAGCCTGGATAGGTGGTTGGGATGGGGAGTGCTTTAGGGGTGCGCTCAGAGTGGGAGGTGGGGTGAGAGGGGTGAATCCAGTTCATGAATCTATGCCATTGATTTGTCCCTATCCTTGATCATGTGCCCTCCTTACCATTCACTTCCCTTTAGCTTACACTTTCAGCACTTGTAGGGATTGGATTCATAGGCAAGATCCAGGAATTTGAAAGAGGCCAAATAAAAACAGCTGTGGGATGGATTTGGCCCACAGGCAAGATGTTTCCTACCCTTGCTTTATTATAGTAAAAATGCTTGCATGCAAGACATGATACCAGAATCAAATCCACAGAGGATGTATTGGGATACATGATGCCATCTTGTTAAGGGTAGGGCACATCTTTCTTTTCAATGCATGGGAGCCCTGACATGAATGGCACATGGATGTTTCAGAACTGCTGTAGCAATTCTGTAGCTCTCAAGAAGATGACATGAAAAAAGACTGAAGAAGAGGTAGTAGTTGCTGTCAGCTTCCTGCTGCTGTTGCCATTTCAGCTCAGGAGCACAGTTGTCACTTGTTAAATCATTTTTATATTGTTCAAGGTAGGTTAAAATAGCTTTTATCCTTAGGTAGGCCCACTCATTTCAGTGGGAGGACCTGAGAACCAATGTGGCCAAGTGGACAAAATGCTGTCTTGGCCATGAACTCATTGGGTGGCCTTGGGCAAGTCACTGTCTCTCGGCCTCAATTCCCTATCTGTAAAACGGGAATAATAATGACCTACTTCCCAGGGTTTTTGTGAGGGTGAAATCAATAAGGATTGTGAAGCACTCTGAAGACTGTGAACCCGGATCCATAGGGTGAAAACAGACATGACGCTAAACACCCTTTAACCACCCATGGTGGTCATTGATGCATGTTGCAGGGCTGCATAGGGCATCAATACAGCCCTGCAAAATGCATAAATAACCACCAAAGGTGGTTAAAGGGTGGTTAGCGTCATGTCAGTTTTCACCCTATGGCTCCGGGTTCAGTCATCGCAGTAGCCTCCAGTAGAGGAGAGGAAGGGAGGGGCCACTGCTTGAGAGAAAATGAAAGTGTGAGTGTGGGTATCTGATTTAATGCAGGCATGTGAATTTACTTGGTCAAACTTAAATAGACCCAAATTAAATTTGGGACAGACAGGAACCTCAAGGTGCAGTTGATGTGCAACCCAGTACTGGAGCTTCTTTGGGGCCATGATATTATTTAAATCACCAAATATATATAAATCTTTATTTGAGTAGCCAAAGGCTATTGCAAGTCACAAACAAACAATATAAAAATCACCAAATAGAATCATACAAGCAAAAGCTCTTGGGAATTGCTGCCCTATGATCTCTGACTTTTCATAGTTCATTATAAATTTATGATGTCCTGGCTTTTTCTTCCCTCAGAATCAGAATGTGGATTTTCAGGTACAGTAACTTGATGTGAGAAAGCCCCCTGATGATGATTTTTATTTTATTTTATTTTTTGTCACCTCTCCTCAGTCATTCATTTCCAAAACATCAGCATTCCCAGCCTGTGGCTGCCACCTCAGCACAGATTGTAAATTGCTCATCCTACTAAATAAATAGCCATAACAGTGAGGCAAGAGGCTTTCGCTAAGCACCACACAGCAGTGCAGATGCATTTCCAATAAGGAAATCATTATCAGTTCACACAGCAGTCCTTCAGCTGGAAAGCAATTGCAGTCTAGCCCCCGCTCCCAAACCAGCTGGGTCTCTGAGCTATCGGAGTCCGTATAGCCAGGTTCAGGTAAACTACAAATGGAACCAGCCTGGAATCACCCCACTGCATCTAATAATGGGTCGTTACAGCACAGAAGTAGGCAAATAGGGACTCAAGCTGCATGCGGCTGAGTGGCTCTCAGGCTCCATTTGTAGCTTGCCAGAAGTGACTCCCTAGAGGTGTGTTCATGCAACTCTCTGAAGATCAAGAGAAGCTGAGCCACCATTTCTGCCACTGATCTTTCTTTAGAATGTTGTATCTTATTTTAATCACTCTAAATGTAAAAGTTGTTTCCTAAATAGAATAGACCAGAATAGAGACCAATAGACCAGAATGGAGCGACTGATTATGTAATGCTAACAGAGATTAAACAGGCTACTAAAACTGGGAACGTAATAATAATGGGTGACTTCAACTACCCCAATATTGACTGGGTGAATGCCTCCTCGGGGCGGGATGTGGAGGCAAAATTTCTGGATGCCATAAATGACTGCTTTTTAGAGCAATTGGTTCCGGAACCAACGAGGGGAGGAGCTACTTTAGA
>QEPC01013002.1:10259039-10270298 GCA_003113815.1 Sphenodon punctatus | reverse complement strand
TATTTACCTTTGATTTCTAGTAACCACTCTGTATCAACAATCTTGCTTATGTAATCAATAAACTAACTTCTTATCTTTATGAAGAAGTGTCTGTGTCTAACATTGGAACACAAGTGAGCAACAAGAGTTCTCAAGCTCTTGCGAACCCAGAGAGTAAAGAGTCTGTAAACAGGAAGGATCGGGCCCTTGAGTGACAAAGGGGTTGTCCCTGCGGCAGGCTTGAATCAGCCAGAGAGAGAAAACTGATCCAAGTGGGCAGTGCGCGAGGGAAACTGAGTCACTCAAACCCAGTAAAGTGGGATTGCGGACCTCCAACCCATGACAGACCCCACACCAAGCCCACTCACCTCGCTTTGGTCCCAACTCTTCCACCGATGCTGCCTGCCTGTAACTATGACACACAACTAATTTTTCCCCCTTTTAACTTCTCATCTACTGGAAGTGATCAAATCTAAAATAAAGATATTTATTCAGTCTACATACTGCCTCAAAATTTAACCCATGATCTTTAACTAAGGAATGACAAGTTTCATTTATGAACACGGGTTGATTCAGCAATTGCTGACACAGGTTGCAAACTAATCTGCTAAAAATGCAATCAGGTTACAGCCAAACCTTGACAAACATGAAATCTGCTTCTGTAAGGGGAAAAAATATGCCAAACACTAAATATTAAAGTGTGCAGTTGACTCAATCCTGCCAGAGGTTTTTTTTATATATATAGACTCGTATCTCTTATACTAAATAAGCATTTCTCTCAGTTACAGCTCATAATACTTTCCTGGCAAATATGGCTATTAGCAATGAGAAACTAGCATATGGATCCTTTCATACTGTGAATCTGGCCCAGTTATAACCAAAAAGCCAGACTTAATTTGGGGGAGGGGGGGGCTTGCCAAGGCTCAGCCCCAGCAATTAAGTTCAAGGGGGAACTGAGGCCCAGGAAATATTCCCACTAGGAGTGTGCATCCAGAAATGTGAAAGACAAGGGAAAGGCTGATGTTGGCCATTTCAGAGTTAGAAATGGAAGCCAGAAAAACCCTGAATGGCTTATTTGGATTTCATTAATTACTTATTTGCCCCACTCCCTGCACTAGCCACCATATAGATTCAATCACAAGAACTCCTGTTTTAGATTCAGATGTAGAGAGGAAATTTAGTCCAGTGGTTGGGTCACTAGCTGGAGACTAGGGTTTATTTCCCTGTTCTGTCAAGTTCTGGGCCAGGGGGCATTGCTTATGAGACAGGTTTGGGCCCTGGCAATTCATTTTTTAATATATAAATTAAGCACTGCCGAAAAGTAATGACTTCTGAAAGAAATCTGATGGCTTTCCATGAAAATACTCGGGTGATCTCAGATCATGCCAAGCCACCAACACATTAGAACGATCATCCATGCTACATTTGGCCCTTGTTTGCCTCTTTTCTGGTTGTTTCAGCAAAGAGGTTTAGGACTAAATGGTCATGGAGCAGGAGAGGGAATCATCTTGTCACCATTTTAGAATGGCAAAGGACCATTTGCATTGTGGAGAAGCACACAAAAGAGCTGTCCTAGTGTCCCTGCTTCACCTAGCCTGTCAATGAATATGGGGAAAATTCCAGTTTGTCAACTTTTCCAAGCACTAAATTCATGAATGTCACTGTTTGGTGAGGTGTTTGATTTTGGAATTTTTGCGGAGCGGGGAGGCTGATTTGTTGTTTTTTAAAAATCAGAATCAACACTGAAAAATCCATTTTTCATCTAAGGATCACAACATCCCACAGATGCAAACACCAAACACTATAATCAGTCTTGCTCAGTGAATCCATGTCAACATCACGTGTGACAGATTAATTCATTTCTGAAAGATGCTCGGGTACCAGAGTGATAGGCATGGTATACAGTCGAGACCCACACGTCCAAATGCCTGCGGGGGATTCCAGAATGTCCAGAACTGCAGATGCCTCTCCATCACTGGGGCTGCAGCTGACACTGCTATAGCTAGACCATCCCTGTCTGCCCACAGAGTCACCCACCATGAGCTGTTAGTTGTGAAGAGGTAACTGGCAGTAACCTCTCATTGGCAGTAATTGGCAATCAGATAGTAAGCAATCTCATGGACAGATCCAGACAAATCCAGGCATCACAATTCTGGATATCTTGGGATCCTTCCACCACTATGGGTGAAAACAGACATGCATGTAACTTGGCTTTAACACCATTTTAACATTCTTATGCATGTTGCAGGGCTGTATAGACGGCGCCCTGGGCAGCCCTGCAACATGCAGCAGCATAAGAACTGTTAAAGTGATGTTAAACAAGTGTTCAAGTGGCGTTCAGGTGCATGTCTGTTTTCACCCCATATGGCACTAATGGGGGACATGGTAAGGTAAGGGGCTGGAATTCAGACTTGTGAGGTCTAGATGTTCATGTCTCTGCTAGAAGCCTGAATACAATTTGCAATGGCCCAATCAATCCTCTCATGCGCCCAGCACTTAGACACTGATGTTTCTGTTACTCCAGTCTAGGGTTGCCACCGATGCAAACTTTTAAAGAACACTTAATGTAGGCCTTGCAATGTGTATTTTTCATAAGTGTTCCTTAAAAGTTTACATAGGTGGCAACCCTAATCCAGTCCCAGTTAATCTTAATATGCTCGGCATCTCATAGGACAAGGCCCTGAGAAAAGGAAACATAGATCAATGGGGTGAGGAAATCTAAATGAGTATTATTATTATTATTATTATTATTATGAGCATTTATATACCACCAGCAATGTACCCGGCGCTTTACAAAGAGTAAGATAGACCCGAGAGCTTATTGCAATTTATTTCCCAGCAATGGATCATAAACGTAAACTAAGCAGCAAGAAGGAGCCACACCAAAAAGGCAAGCACCATGAGTTCTTTTAAAATTACAGAGAGACCTTCAGGTCCTCATAACAATCTGAAATGGTCAACAAGCCTGTATTCATGGTATTGCCTTTAAAACATGCCATTCCTATTGTTTAATAAGGATGCAATTGAATTTACGGTTTTATGTTCACTCAGGAGACTTGTGTTCTGTTTACATATTTATACTTCAATTTGTTTAAACAAGAATAAATTACTTGCCCCTTGTTGTCTCCTATGCAGAGTACAGCTGTTTGTATGCATGGCTTTTATGGTGTATTATCCTTGCATGCAGGGGTTTTGTTTTTGTTTTTTAATCTCTATACTTTCTTTGCCTTGTCTCGCCAATGTATAACATGTGATCTTTGTTAAAACTTCACTGTGGAATGCTGACATATACATAGCATTATTTTTCCTGCCAGGAGTTCATATAGATTTATACGAGGTTTAAAAAATGCAGGCTCAACTTTTATTTTCAGAAAGAAACACAGCTGTCATGCTGGTGACAAATAGCTTTTAATTTTAACCTATTGGTGGAAAGGAACTAGCTGAATCCTATCTCACAGAGAACTACTTTCTAGGTAACAGAACATAGTGTATTACAAACTGGTTTAGAAAATAAACTAAACTGAACCCCAGTTTCCTCCCCCCCCAAGACATATGGAAACCGGTCTTTGACTCCTTCGTAGCTGTACATTTTTTGGTATGTGAGACTGAAACTCTTTGAAATCTCCATCCAGAATCACAAGGGCAAGAGGAATCTGGGCGATACATGATGTACTGGCCCCTTGCAAGATGAATTTCTGCAGGAGATAGAGGGATAGAAACTGGAAAAAGAGAGTCAGAATAGCCAACAGGACACAAATTTGTTGTCCTCGTGCTGATAGGAAACACATATTTTCTTCACAGACAAATTCTAAGTTGCCATACTTATACTAGAGGAAAACCTAAATCTGGGGCACATGGATGCAGCAAGGAGAAGGAAATCTTTCTCTTGAACTGAGTAGTGAGTGTAGCAGCTACAGCACCTCTGGCTAATGTAGAATATACATTTTCCTAGAAAGCCTTCTCTTGGGATGATCATGGGAGGATGTGTTTGTGTGCAGTAGCAAGATGTCCAGCATCCCCAAGTCACTCCATAGCATGTTGCATGTCAAACTGATCGATGCAATCCCTTAGTTCACAGTTCCTTGAAATCCTACCTGCAGCCTGGAACTGCACTACTTCTTCTTCATCAAAAGTCTCCATGCTTGCAGGGGAAGAGGATGGATTTGGGCCTTATTAGTAACTTTGAGAGGAAAAACCTAAACATGCAAACAATGCAGGGATGGGGAGCAGGTACTGCTACTGCGTAATCACCATTTGAGTAAGGTGTATCAAATAAGGGGCATTTTGTAGCTTTGTGTATGAACAATTCTTAAGCATCTGTTGTCCTCATTCCAAAATTCCAGGACAGGTCATCCACATGTAATGTATCTCTCCTCCCTCCCCCCTTTCAGGATAAGAGCAATGCTCCCTTTGTAGGAACTCTCTAGAATTTGGCTCTGTGGTTTGATAGGAGGCAAGGAGAGCCCTTGATGGAAAGTTATATGGTCCTGCACATTCTCCCTCCAAGCACATGAGGAAATTCTTTCTGTGGTAACTTAACATGTTTTCCCTCCAAGGTTTGGAAGCCAGCTTGAGTCAGTTCCAAGTCAGCCACAGTTGGGAAGACCTCTGACAATGGGTATTTTCACACTGACGTGGGGGTGCACAACCCCAGAGCAAATCCGGAGTTGCACCCTCCCCCCCCCCCCCCCACACATCTGCCCACTTGCAGCTGCACCTGGGTCCATTTTAAACAGACACAGCAGCTGCCAGGGTCCACGGTCTGCTAGTGAGGTGCCCTTCCCCCACACCATAGCATCACCTGCAATGCTATGGCATTGCCGGGGCAACCCCTAGCTGACAGCGAGGCTGCAGTGGCTGTCCGCTGGGCAGACAGATGGACGGCAGCCCCGCCTCTTGCCTCTGCTCCAGGGTTGGACTTGCTGGCGGTGCTCCAGGATGTTCTAGAGCACCACTGGGGGAGCAGGGACAGCCTGCCAAGCCGCTGCTATGCCTTCACATCTGGTGGGCCACCATTAAACTGCTGGCCCGCCCAGGGGTGAGTCAGGGCAGGTGTCTATGTGAAGACACCCAATATGGCTGTTTCAGAAGCCAAGCTGTCCAGTGAGCTCAGGAGACTTGGGAACTCTGCATAAAAGCCCCTTACCCAGCAAATCCCCAAGTATTCAGAGTCTGGGGGTGGGCAGATACCTTGCATACAGCTTGCGTCCTCACTCTCTGCATCTTCAATTGAGAGGAATTAAAAGAAACCCTTGATTATGAATTCTTCAGTTGCTTTAAATCTGCATAGCTTCATTTACATCAGTGAGGCTTACACTAATTTACAGCAGCTGAGGGTCTTGCCCCATGAGTTGAATCAATTCCTTTGCATGAGTTATTCCCATACTGGTTTCTTTTTAATGCTAAAGTACAGCTGAGTGTGTCAAAGGTGATGTTTACAAGACGACTTAAAGGTAGGCCGCATCCCAGCCGCCCCACCCCCATGCAGACACAGGGGGCTCCATGCTCTAGCAAAATAAAATGCTTTAGTTCTCCATACTCAGGAGGGTAACTGTACTGAGGTGTGGGGAAACGCTTAAGTTTTTGCATGTGCATCTGTTTATTTCTAGGTAAAAAGTCAAAGGGAAGGAGTTTGAGCTTTGCCCTATCTAAACTTATCTGCTAAATACACTCAGATGTAGTTTGAAAGACAGAAACAAATAGCATGCTTAACCTTAAGAGGTGCTTGGGTTTTCCCTAATCTTGACCTGCCACATAGCTGAAAGCGGAAGCCTTTGAAATGGTTTTACAAAAATATTTACTTTTTATTAAAATTAGGGATGGAGAAGATTAACATGGCTTTCCCTCTCCCTTTCTTTTTAACCTTGCAAACAATTTAGTCCTGAACTGCTGTAGGTTGGCATGTTCTGTTGTGTTTATCCGATAGTGACAGAACAAACTTCAAATATTTCAAGGGCTCAGCTCTGCTAAATCCTCACCGTTTAATCAACTGAGTGCAGAGCAGCCTTCTTTAAAGATATTTAACTTATGGTAGAATGTCAACTTTAAAGATATTCAGCTGTTTCAGTAGTGAGTTGTTGGCTTTTTCTAGGCTTTTTTGCCATAATAATTGTCTCATTTAAAAAAAACTCATGGGAAACATGCTGGCATTTGTAATAACTACAATTATAAGTTGCCCAGAGTTGCTTGTGGCAGGATGGGCGAGGTAAAAATTTCTGAAATAAATAAATAATATTTGCCCTTGCTACCAAACTTCACTGTTGAGAAGCTGACCCAACCTCCATCTGCTATTCATTATTTATTATTATTATTAGCATTTATATAGCACCAGAGATGTACCTGGCGCTTTACAGAGAATAAGATAGACACGGTCCCTGCCTGAGAGCTTACAAGCTAAAGACAGGGGAGGGGAGACAGGGAAGGGGGAATAGAGGGAGAGACAAGGGATGCGACATTCATGAGGATGCGAGAACTCAGGTACATGTTCTTGGCTTGGTTACAGTACATTGGGAGTTTGCAGATATTACTCACTGCTGCAGAGGCTGTTCATTTTTAAATTGGGATGCGGTCTTCAGAAAAAGAGAATACATTTCTCTGAATTATAAGCCAAACTCTGATCCCAGAAAAAAAATGGCTTTCGGACTGGACCTCCTTCCAGTAAAAACTAAGCTTTTGGACCAGTTTTGGCATCCCCCAATCATCAAAGGGGCTCAAAACCGGTTTTTAAAAATGTGCATTATTTAAAACCCACATTCAAAACAGTTTTGACTTTTACACGGTCATAGCAAATGCGCATTTAAAACGGTTTAGGTGTTTAAACGAGCATGAAAACACACGCATTTTTTTACCAATCATGCGCAAATTTGTCTCGTCTAAAAGCGGCCTTAAGGCAGCTGCTCCAGAAAAAATAGATCAACCACTCCAGATTTTGGTCCACATGTAATAAGTGTATTGTGTGGAAATGTTTTCCCTGTGGCAGCCTGAGTCAACTGGGGGCGTTTTTAGACGTGCAGTGGGGATCAGGCATGGGAGCGGCGAAACAGCCGCGGCGCTGTTTTACACGAACCGGAAGCGGAAGTTGTGCGCGTGATCAGCGGCCGCACATTCTTTGCCGACCGCGATCGAACCGGCCTGATTTCTCGGGGGGGGACATACGCGGCCGGAAAAGAATGCGCGGTCGCCAATCACGCGCACAACTTCCGCTTTCGATTCATGTAAAACAGCGCCGTGGCTGTTTCGCCGTTCCCGCGCCTGATCCCAGTGCACATCTAAAAACGGCCTGGGACTTTTACAGGGGACTGGGTGGGGATGCTGCTTGTCAGGGATCAGCACTTTGCCTGCAGTGTGCTTGCCCAGGAAGAACTCCTACCAGAGCTGCTGTAGGCAGAGCAGTGGTGCATACAGTGCAGCAGCACATGTGAACTTCGGATAAGAGAGCTCACACAAAAAGCAGTTAAAGAAATGGAAGACTGGGTATCTTTGTGCATTACTGAATTCAGGAGCTGGGAGTACTCTTCCTCTTTTGAGGTGTATAAACAATCCCTGCTCAGTTTGTTTAATCTAATGTTGAATCTTGATTTGATTCAGTTGACTTGTGCTGCATGTCCTTTTAATTCTCTTTGCAGCCAGAGCAAATTATATACAGGCTTTGCTTGTTCACAGTATAGCCAAAGATTATATTTAGGAATTAATATGCAGATGATTTGTAAATGTTTGAATTGAAATCTCTGGAACTGCCCAGTTTTCCCTTGACTTGAAGATTGTATGCTCCAGCAGTTGGAAACAGAATGTTTTGGGGTTGGAGGATTTTTGGAAATTTCATGGAAATGTCTTCCTTAAACATATTAACTTATTCCCACATTCTTGACAACAGCCTAAACCAGCTGCCAATTGGTTTTGTCTTTTTAAAGAAAAAAGAAAAAGACAGATGGTTGGGCTTTACATTAAATCTACTTATCATTTTGTTATGTTGGTTGAAAATCGGGATTGGGTTCCAGAAAGGCATTACCTCATTGGTATGGATTTTTAATACTGAATTCATTCCTTTAAACAAATAACAGTGAAAATTAGGGAATTTCAAGGTTTTGCCACATATTTCTAATTAAAAAAACCCATTCAAAACTAAACCAAGAACTCTAGGCTATTGGAGCAAGTATTAATTCTCTAATATCACAAACAGTATTATAATAATAACATTATTCAGATACAGTCAAATCAAGGTATTTTAGAAAGAACACCCAGTGAAAAGATAAAACTTACAATTATTTTATTTTATTTTGTATTCAAAAGAGAATTGGGAGAACAATATAACCTGATCACGCAGAGTGCTTGAGAAATTAATGACTGGCTAAGGTTAATGGCCCCTGACTAGAGTTAAAGGCTCTGCCTTATGCCATCAATTTTCCTTGCCGGTCATTAATCCCCAGGAAATGCCCGATGACTTGATTGTTATTGTTTAATTGAATTTGTTTTCACTCAGTCATGACCCAATGAGAAATTCCTCATTTTGCTCTTAGAGGATGCACAAGCTGAAAGGGGGACATTTCCCAGAGTGTACAAGGTGTGCTCTGTAGGAAATTAGTGCTGCCACTATGTTACGAGATACTATCATTTCTTTATTTAGTCCTTGGCACAATTTATATAGAACCTTCATGCAAAGCAAGTTGGAAAGTTTGAAGCAAGAGACAAGTCAGTGTCAAGCTGCTTAAGTCTAAAGCATACAAGCAAAAAAAGTGGACACAGAAAAAGACACGCAGGATCCCTGTAACCTATAGTGAGGAGACATCCCACCTTAGACGGGACTGTCGGGTCTTATACTGCCATATCCAGTGAAGCCAGGTGAAACTTTAAAGTTCCTCCCAGCCTCCAAGAAGCATAAGAGCTGGGTCCGGAGTACTATCTGCACTGCTGCCAGGCCCTCGCCTGACACCTCCACTCCTGGTAAATGGGTCTCTCTGTGAGTTCTTGTCTGTGTGTGAAAGTGCAATTGACCTATTTCTTCTTTGCTTTTTGGGGAAATCCCAGCCTAGCCTCAAAATTAGGCAATGAACTATTTAAAATGTCTACAGTTTATATCAATTGTTCATTTGTTAATGTATAGAACTGCATGCAGTTTGGGCGTACCAGCAGACAAGGGTATGGGGCATCCCACTTTGAGATTTTAAAAATCGGGTCACTTTATCATGGTCTCCATGAAGGAATTCTATCCTAATCTCTTTTTGTAATTTAGAATGTAAAGAGACAAAATACTAGAAGCAGCATCAGTACTAGAGGCACTCATGCAGATTGCTTACTCAAAGAAAACTGGGATTATCCCTAAATTTGACAATAGTGAGAGAACATTCCAAAAGAATTTCAAGAACAAAAAGCCACCATTAAAAATGCAGAAGAATAAGTAATAGCTGTATCAGCTCCAAACTATATGCTCCTACCAATATAAACTATTTATTATTCAAGTTCTCTTTATGTCCAATAATCCCTCCTGCATGACATACGCCCTTTTAGAAGTCTGGAGGCCTCTACATAATATACTGAAAAACCCCTCTAAAGAAATTTTTTGTTTTTTCTTCAGAGTGGTAGAAAACCAGATGGTCTGCATTAAACTCTAATTTAGTTGAGCCTCTCCCATGGACATAGTCCTTTGACAGCTTTTCAGTCATTCCCCAGGAGCTATGTGGTAATGATCCCATTACAGCATATAAGGTGACTAATAATTACCTGACTATTTGCATATGCTTGACTTCAGAAGAGTTTGAAGCACAACCCCCTTCCATCTACCTTTTCTTTCAGTGTACTGTTTATATTTGTAGATTAGACGCACCTCGTCTGACTGTGGGACGAAAAAGACATTACTGTTAACTTACTGACTTGGTCTGGGGCCTGACTGTTGTATAATTTGTTACCCTCCTTCCTTCCCTCGGTTTTCCCATGTTGTATTTTTAAGTTTACATTGCACAGTGGAGGGCAGGGATTTTTTATTTTATTTTTTTTAAATGGTACCTTGTTCCATTGATTTCTGTCAGGCTGTTTTATAGAGGAATATATCAGTTCTCACAAGGGCTGGGTCAGTATTTGAATGAAAGACCTCCACATGAAACCTACATGTTGCTGATTCAGCAAGCGACTCTCTTGTTGAATTCATTACTTTCTCAGTCAGTAATGAATCAGTGCCTCTGCCTGGTGCTAGAGAAAAGTGTTGACCACTTGTTGAAGAACCCATAACCATTTTTGTAACAGGGCTTACATTCATGACATGGTCAGGCATACAGTTTTATCTGAGAAAGTGGGATATAGGTTCCAATTTTAGGATGGCCAGATATGCAAATTTTAGCAGGCCCTTGTGTGATATACAGGCTGCAGGGCTGCATTGGAGCCAATACATCCCTGCAACCTGCATTTCTCATAAGTGTCTGCTAAAATTTGCATACCTGGCTACCCTACAGTTTTATACAGGTGAGAAGGAGAGATTCTTATTTTAAGTCGCTCTACCCTGATGTGTTGTTTCTCATCCTCCAGTTTCTAGTTTCCCTTTATCAAATTTTCATACTTCCCCTCTACTAATTTTTCCCTCTCCAGTTTCTACCACACCTCCCATTTCTTTTGCATCTCTCTATGAAAAAAGCCACTATTCTTAGTTTGTGTGACAAACTTCGAAAGTTATTCAAAGGACAGTCACTTATTTTTATTCAATAAGTATGAAACATTTTGTAAGTATTTTTAATCAGCTGGCATAGTATGGCATCGCTTTCCCTTGCTTTATTTGACAGAGTTACGTAATAAAATTCTTGAATGAACACCTTCCGAATTCTCTGTGGCTCTGAATTTTTAGGACCTCCATTAGCACATTGGTTTCACTTCCCAGTGTATCAAATTAGCTCTATAGAGAAACATCTGTGTCTATGTGGGAGGGAAACCGGTGGGCAGAGTTTGGAATTTGATGCTCTCTGCCTTTTCCAGCCATTTTGTGTGGGGAAAATTGTGGAAATCTGGAAATTAGACCCAATGAACAGAGAGGAATGCAGTGGCTGTTTCAAAGCAGCAGTAGACAAAGGAAGAATGAAGATCTTAGAATATGCAAAGATATCTGGCAACCAGAATTATGGGGCATAAAGAGCTAGAATTTTAAAATGGAGAGTGATCTTTAACATTATAGTCTAACTTCCAGCTTCCACTTCTGACTGTATGAACATAACTTTTGTAACTGCATTAATGTACTCAGGTTCGGTCTAAGGCCAGGCCAGATGGGGCCATGCCTATGATATTCCTGAATGCAAATTGCAA
>QEPC01013002.1:10242321-10258939 GCA_003113815.1 Sphenodon punctatus | reverse complement strand
CTTTGTAAAGCGCCAGGTACATCGCTGGCACTATATAAATGCTTATAATAATAATTAAGTAATAATAGATGAAAACAATCTTGGGTCAGGGGAACATATATACAGTTGTTGAAAACTACACAGTAGTGAACAATGTCCAAAATACAAGACTCATCTCCGAATAGAAAACCATTTCCTCCCAACCAATCATGACTTTCCCAAAGGGAGTACACGTGTCTTACCGTGGGAATTCAAGGACAATAAATCAGGGTTCTGACAAACCAGCAAAGGATGATACCTTCACTGAGATCATATCCTCCTGTAGTCCCTATACAACTAAACCAAAGAACCGCTCGTTTTTATGTCCTCGTTCTCAGCTGTCTTGGGAAGGGAAGAAGTAGTCTCCGAAAAATATTCACTGTCCAACCTATTTAAATCTTTTTATTATCCATAGAAGTCACTTAGAAATTAGTTCAGATCACAAAACACCAGCCAGGAGCACCCTCTAAATCTGCAGACACATTCTGGACCATCTGAAGATTCTGCAAACTTTTACAGTCCACACAGAAAATATACTGTTCACAGACATCCAGTCCACACTGCTGTGATACAGTCCTCTGGGTGTCAAATCAGGGTGCTTGCATGGGGTGCGTGAAATGAGTTGATGGACTTGTAGATAACAGTTTTGTAATGCAGAATCCAATGTATCTGCCTCAATCTTAAAACTGCTTCTTCACATGAAATAAATAGGATTTCTTTATTTTTATTTTTTTCCCAATTTATAGCCCACCCTTCCCTCAAGGCTGAGGACAGATAACAAAGCCTATATAAAAGCATACATAAGGCAGTAACCAAACTATATACAAATATTTAAATTCCCCATTTAAAAACAACATCCCAAATCCTATCCACTCTGTCAAATACCAGGCCAAATAAACCAGTCTTACATTGCCTCTGGGAAATACTCAGGCTTCCAGAGGAAGGAAGTTCTAAAGTTGTAGAGCAGCCACTGAGAACGCCTCTCTGCATACCTGTGTCATATGGACTTGGTGGAAAGATGGAACTTGCAAGAGAGTGCCCTTGGCTGACCGGACAGATCACGATGGAACATAGAGTAGGAGGGAGGCAGTCTTTTAGATATGTAGTGCCCAAACCCTTTAGGGTTTTGTAGGTCAGGACTAGACCCTTGAATTGTTCCCAGAACACCACTGGGAACCAGTGCATGCTCTGGAGCACCATTGTAATGTGCTATTGGTGACCGACCCCCATCAGGAGGCAGGCCATTGCATTTTTCACCAAATGTAGCCCCTGTCTTCAAGGGCAACTCCATGCAGAGTGCATTCTTGCAGGTCAGTGGTTTAAGAATTTCAGACTGGTTTGGTAATCTCAAAGGAGAAACTGAGGCCGCTTTTATACGAGGCACTGAAAAGCGCCTCCTGAGTCCCGCGTTAAGCGAAAAGCCGCGCGGGGAGTGTTTACATGCTCCCCGTGCTGCTGGAAGTGACGTGCCCCTCGTTGTCGGCAGCAGCAGTGCTGGGGTGGGTGCGGCAGTGCCGCTGCCGACAACGGGGAGCACGTCACTTCCGGCAGCGCGGGGAGCATGTAAACACTCCTCGTGCAGCTTTTCTTTCAACGCGGGACTCGGGAGGCGCTTTTCAGCGCCTCGTTTAAAAGCGGCCTGAGGCAGAACTGAGCACAAAGATGAAGTAATTCTTTGGAGATCTATGACTTACACTTCCATGAAACTATTCTGAGCATAGGGTCTGGTTGAGTGAATCAGCTACCTCAGGACTGATCTGTGTGAGGAGGGTTGAAGTGGTGTGCTGCTGGGTCTGTTGTGTGAAAAAGAGACTTCTTTAAGAGCTGCCAATTTAGCCTCCTCAATAAATTCGTGTGGGGGTGGAGAGAAAAGCATCACTAGTCTGTGGGTTTAGAATAGAAAGATACTGTTTCAGCCTCTAGCCATTTCCGTTTAAGAGCTCTGAATTCTGTTAAGGGAATTATCCATGGTAATATAGTCTTAACCATTAGATTTCTGCAATTGCTTTGTGAGAGGGTATCTATTTAATGCTGCTTTCACACATCTGTATTGACTGCTGAGCTAAGTATATTTTTAAAATGGAATTTTTAAAGCATGTATCTATGCATGTTTGAACAGAAGGCCTGATACTACTTTCCTCTATGCAGGGATGTGTTAGCTTGAATCAGTGGAGAAGACGCTAGTACATGAATGAAAATAAGACACTTGGGCCCAGTGTAAGAACTAAGAGGCATTGTGGTCTACTGGTTCTGTAATCTGTAATGAAGACATTTCTTGGTAACAAAATGGCTGGAGGGTTTGGTAATGAGATCTTGGGCCCTTAACTTCAGGGGTAAGTTTCATTCTGTTACAAAATCAGCAGAAACTGAGATTTGCTATAACATGATGTTTGATAAGGGACCTCAGTCTCACTGCTGTTGGGAAGCTGCCACCATGACTGGTTTTGCTTGAATATAGGGCTATTAGCCTGACTCCTCTTGAGAATATGGACTGGCTTTTCAAATCATTAGTTCAAAAAAGAAGAAAACAAATATGAAATGACGTTAATGCTTTTCTCAACTTGAGATATTGATATGGGAATTTTAAGTCAGCAAGGGAGATACTTGGTCTGACTAGTTGGATGACAACACCCAGAATCCCATCCCTGCTCACAGCTAATTAATTAAAGGCAACATAGATGTCCAAGATCTGGGTTTCTGAGAACAAACAGTTGAACTTGCTGATCTATTCACTAAGCTCTCTCTCTCCAGAGTACTTTTCTGTTTTAAAGAAGAAAGGCCAAGGGCATTTTGCAATACTAATACTAGCAGAACCCCTCGAACTTTAAGAAATCAACAACTCGCTAAAAAGAGAGTCACAAAATAAGTAGCTGCATTATTGGTATTAACAACAACATAATATGGACCCAATGTTAACCAGGGACATTCCAGCAAATCTCATAAGACAAGGGGCTGACTTCCTCAAGAAGCAGACACTTCCATACTGGGACTAACATTGTATGGAAATAATATTCCATTCCAGCAATGAGACCCAAGGATTTGTTCTGACAGACCTGGTGTAACAGGTTATGAAGCTTTTCTTCCAGGAATATGCCATTTAAGGTCAGACAGTCAAGGTATGAGAACCTGAAGAGAGCAGAATAGTGAATGGCATATCAAGTATTTCCACCCATATGTGCCCAATTTCTTTCCTCAGGCAAGTTCTTTTTAATAGGCCCCAGCTCCAGGATGTGAAAAGGTCATCCCAAAATAGACCATGTCCAATGCTGCTTCTTCTGTGGTGTTTTCATCCATTAGTGACCTTAACACGGTGAAATAATAACCCCTTGCTTATTAGCACTGTAAGACCCACCAGCCCAGATGCAATAAATTTTCCAGTGGGCAGGGCATGCTGACAAATTCCACATGTTTTCTCCAGATGTAATGTTTTATCCTCTGTACGAACTCCATTTCCAAAAGAATTCACGATCTCTTCAGTGAGGATACCGATGGGCTGATGCTCCTCTCTCTTCTGCCATAATGAAGTCATTGAAATTACTCTCTTCCTCTTCCCTGTTCCTTTTGACCTAGTTGACTCTTTTATAAGCCAATGCCTGCTTAGCTCACCTGACTGTAATTTTTTGAATCCAGTTAGATCAATTGCTACTTGTTTAAGCAAAGAAAGTGGAAATATGGAAAAGGTGGACATGGGCTGTCCATAAGAGGGGAGCGAGGGGAGTTAGCAAGCATGCACTTACTCTGAAAATATTTTGGAAACTGCAGTGACAATATCACCCATTTCTTTTATTTTCTTTTTCACTGATATGAGGACTGAAGTTTTGCTTGAATAGAAACAATTGTACTGCCTTGCTAAATGAATTGTAAATGGAAATTTATTTTCAGTTAATACCTCAGCAACAATTTAGAATGAGCAAAATGCTGGAAATGAAATATTGGGTGCTTTCACGTCACAATTTAAAGTGGTAAAACTCACTGAAGAAGTGTTAAAGCACTGCAGTGCACAGTACTTCTCCACAGGTTTATTTGGAGCTGTGTGACCATTTGTACCACACAGTAAATCCGTGGTGACCCATAGAGAATACGGTTGATTTATTAGGGGTTTNCCGCTGCCGACAACGGGGAGCACGTCACTTCCGGCAGCGCGGGGAGCATGTAAACACTCCTCGTGCAGCTTTTCTTTCAACGCGGGACTCGGGAGGCGCTTTTCAGCGCCTTGTTTAAAAGCGGCCTGAGGCAGAACTGAGCACAAAGATGAAGTAATTCTTTGGAGATCTATGACTTACACTTCCATGAAACTATTCTGAGCATAGGGTCTGGTTGAGTGAATCAGCTACCTCAGGACTGATCTGTGTGAGGAGGGTTGAAGTGGTGTGCTGCTGGGTCTGTTGTGTGAAAAAGAGACTTCTTTAAGAGCTGCCAATTTAGCCTCCTCAATAAATTAGTGTGGGGGTGGAGAGAAAAGCATCACTAGTCTGTGGGTTTAGAATAGAAAGATACTGTTTCAGCCTCTAGCCATTTCCGTTTAAGAGCTCTGAATTCTGTTAAGGGAATTATCCATGGTAATATAGTCTTAACCATTAGATTTCTGCAATTGCTTTGTGAGAGGGTATCTATTTAATGCTGCTTTCACACATCTGTATTGACTGCTGAGCTAAGTATATTTTTAAAATGGAATTTTTAAAGCATGTATCTATGCATGTTTGAACAGAAGGCCTGATACTACTTTCCTCTATGCAGGGATGTGTTAGCTTGAATCAGTGGAGAAGACGCTAGTACATGAATGAAAATAAGACACTTGGGCCCAGTGTAAGAACTAAGAGGCATTGTGGTCTACTGGTTCTGTAATCTGTAACGAAGACATTTCTTGGTAACAAAATGGCTGGAGGGTTTGGTAATGAGATCTTGGGCCCTTAACTTCAGGGGTAAGTTTCATTCTGTTACAAAATCAGCAGAAACTGAGATTTGCTATAACATGATGTTTGATAAGGGACCTCAGTCTCACTGCTGTTGGGAAGCTGCCACCATGACTGGTTTTGCTTGAATATAAGGCTATTAGCCTGACTCCTCTTGAGAATATGGACTGGCTTTTCAAATCATTAGTTCAAAAAAGAAGAAAACAAATATGAAATGACGTTAATGCTTTTCTCAACTTGAGATATTGATATGGGAATTTTAAGTCAGCAAGGGAGATACTTGGTCTGACTATTTGGATGACAACACCCAGAATCCCATCCCTGCTCACAGCTAATTAATTAAAGGCAACATAGATGTCAAAGATCTGGGTTTCTGAGAACAAACAGTTGAACTTGCTGATCTATTCACTAAGCTCTCTCTCTCCAGAGTACTTTTCTGTTTTAAAGAAGAAAGGCCAAGGGCATTTTGCAATACTAATACTAGCAGAACCCCTCGAACTTTAAGAAATCAACAACTCGCTAAAAAGAGAGTCACAAAATAAGTAGCTGCATTATTGGTATTAACAACAACATAATATGGACCCAATGTTAACCAGGGACATTCCAGCAAATCTCATAAGACAAGGGGCTGACTTCATCAAGAAGCAGACACTTCCATACTGGGACTAACATTGTAAAGAAATAATATTCCATTCCAGCAATGAGACCCAAGGATTTGTTCTGACAGACCTGGTGTAACAGGTTATGAAGCTTTTCTTCCAGGAATATGCCATTTAAGGTCATAAGGAACATGCCATTTAAGGTCAGACAGTCAAGGTATGAGAACCTGAAGAGAGCAGAATAGTGAATGGCATATCAAGTATTTCCATCCATATGTGCCCAATTTCTTTCCTCAGGCAAGTTCTTTTTAATAGGCCCCAGCTCCAGGATGTGAAAAGGTCATCCCAAAATAGACCATGTCCAATGCTGCTTCTTCTGTGGTTGTTTCATCCATTAGTGACCTTAACACGGTGAAATAATAACCCCTTGCTTATTAGCACTGTAAGACCCACCAGCCCAGATGCAATAAATTTTCCAGTGGGCAGGGCATGCTGACAAATTCCACATGTTTTCTCCAGATGTAATGTTTTATCCTCTGTACGAACTCCATTTCCAAAAGAATTCACGATCTCTTCAGTGAGGATACCGATGTGCTGATGCTCCTCTCTCTTCTGCCATAATGAAGTCATTGAAATTACTCTCTTCCTCTTCCCTGTTCCTTTTGACCTAGTTGACTCTTTTATAAGCCAATGCCTGCTTAGCTCACCTGACTGTAATTTTTTGAATCCAGTTAGATCAATTGCTACTTGTTTAAGCAAAGAAAGTGGAAATATGGAAAAGGTGGACATGGGCTGTCCATAAGAGGGGAGCGAGGGGAGTTAGCAAGCATGCACTTACTCTGAAAATATTTTGGAAACTGCAGTGACAATATCACCCATTTCTTTTATTTTCTTTTTCACTGATATGAGGACTGAAGTTTTGCTTGAATAGAAACAATTGTACTGCCTTGCTAAATGAATTGTAAATGGAAATTTATTTTCAGTTAATACCTCAGCAACAATTTAGAATGAGCAAAATGCTGGAAATGAAATATTGGGTGCTTTCACGTCACAATTTAAAGTGGTAAAACTCACTGAAGAAGTGTTAAAGCACTGCAGTGCACAGTACTTCTCCAAAGGTTTATTTGGAGCTGTGTGACCATTTGTACCACACAGTAAATCCGTGGTGACCCATAGAGAATACGGTTGATTTATTAGGGGTTTATTATGTAGCAGAAGTGTCCACACAGTCACAAACACACACCACATGGTAATTCATTGCGGATTTTCTGTGGATTTTTGGCATGCCTTTTCACTTGAAATAATTTAATTTAATTTAATTATTTATATTTCTACCCTACCCTTCCCCAGAGGCTCATGACGCCATAGCCCTAATGTGATCTTACAAACCTAGGCAGCACATTTAGTGACATCATGCACAGAAAAATGAACTGCAAATAAGCAGAGGCTTTTAAATGATCTGATTGCTAGTATTACAGTATTGGAAAATACTGGTTCAGAGGTTAAACATTGGATATTTCAGAAAGGAAAGTATAAAATGAAGCAAAAATGTTCCCTGAGAGGAATCTCCGCATTTAACAACTCACACAACTCTAGCTTTTGTTAATAATTAGCCATACAATAAAAAATCATATATAGTTTCAATGTGTAACTGATCTGTTAATTTTAATTATATATTATTTCTATTGTTTTCTTTAACCAAGTTCCAAACGTTATGAGAAGCCTTTAGTGGTGCAGATACATTTTTCTCAATTATGAATCTTTGGAGGTTTTGGAAGTATTAAGAAGATACAGATTTATTTATTTATTTATTTATTTATGCAGATATATTTTATTTTTACACTTACATCATTAAAAAGAATATTATTATATGGCTGCCCTACCACACCCATCCACAACTGAATCGTGCATTGGGTGCTTCACAAAATACAATAAAATAATCTCAAATCCATTTACAATTCAGTTAAAACAGTTTGAAAGCGGAAGGAAAAAGGGGAGGGAAAATTACATTGAGGGGAACCAGCAGTTGATCTTTTAAAAGCAGGCGTTTTTAATTTAATTTTATTTATTTATAATATTTTTATACTGTGTTCCCCCCCCCCCGCCCCCTTGTCTAATGGCAGCCCAGGGCAGTGGACGTATAAAATATCAAAAAATATAAAACACATAATAAAAATTACATTAAAATCCCCAGTAAAAGAAGTCTGGGCCCAATCGCCTTACAAAAACAACAAACAAAAACAAAAAAACCCCATCCACTACCTGTCCCCCTCACCAAACGCCTGGCAAAACAGTCAGGTTTTGCATTTTCTACGGAAGGAAGGGTGATCCGGGGAGAGGCAAATCTCCACCAGGAGGGAATTCCATAGCCGCAGCGTGGTCACCAAGACCACCCACTCAAACGTGGCCACCCCTGGGATTCAAGCAGAAATCTCCGGTTGACCACAGAGGTTGATCCAGGATATGAGGGATGAGGCAGTCCCGCAAGTAAGTGGGGCCCAAGTCATATAAAGCTTTAAAGAAAATAACCAACATCTTGAAATGGACCCGGAAGACTATAGGCAGCCAGTACAGAGAAAGTGTACTGAAGGTGAGCACAGGGAGAAACTGAGACAAACATCTGGAGGGAGCAAGTTCCACACTGAGGAGCCCACCACAGCGAAGACCTGATTTCCCGACTTTACAGTGCAATGGCGGGATCCCCAAACAGCAGGTGGTATCTGAATACAGACAACCATCAGATTGAGATTCCAGGAGCTGGTCTCAAATATAGCCAGGGCCTATACCATTTTATGCCCTGAAAACCAGCAGCACATTCTTAAATTGTCAGCCGCTCAACAGGCAACCAATGCAGAGAACGTAGCGCAGGATGCCCAAATCAGTAAGCAGCTTGTTGCTACATTCTGAAAAAGCTGCAAGTGATGGAGGAGCACTGCTGGAAGCCCATAGAAGAGAGAAAATTACAAAAGTAAAGTCTTGTGGTCACCAGCATATGGGTTGCTGTGGCAAGGTCAGCCTGAGATAATAAGCATGTGGCTTGTGCAAACTGTGCAACTGAAAAAAGTATCCTTGAACCACAACCAATAGCTGAGTTTTAAGGCCTCTATGCACTGAAAAAGCAGTGTAAAATGGCAAATAATAATCTGGCCCCCTGAACACAAAGTCATGGACGAAGATACTGCTCAACAAGAGTCAAGATTAGAGAGTCAGATCTTTCACAACCTGGATTTCTTTGCTCTCTCCATTGCAAGATTTTGTTGTATTTCCTAGCACTTCAGTGTTTTTATTGGCAGTACATTTCACTGGTCAGCCATTTCTGGGTTAACAATGCTGAGGAACCAGTGAGCACCACTTGGTACTTGGTCTTGCATCATTCAGCAGAATCCTCTCTGACTTTTTAAAGCGTGTTGAAACTGGACTCCAATTGAACTCACTCCAGTCCAGGCCTCTTCAGACAGAAGGCTTGTGATAACAACACAGAACTTCAAGGGCAGATATCAAGTGCGTGTTGAAGTGTGGGGAAGCAGATAGGGGGAATCTTCAGGGCTTACATTGACATGGAAAATTCCCATCGTTTGGCTGCCAAGGGAAAGTTCACGCTAAAGAAAAAACAAAGATCTTAACTATCTTAGCTGGACTTTGTTTTTCCATAGTGCTTACAGTGACCAATTTTGCAAACCAAAGCTAAGATGTCAAGTGTAATGTTATCCTGTTCCACGACCACACATGCACATACAGCTTGCAAGCTTGGAGGCTAAATTATTCTCTCAGTTCTGTTGACAGTAGAGTTACATGGATGTAAGAGAAAGCAGACTCATCGGTATATGTTTCAAGGTAAATCGTTGGAGTTGTAGGCTTATAACTGAAGATTGCACTATGGATCAAGTTCTATCAGGATGGAGCAAGAGCAGAATTGTAGAAAAACTGTAAGACACAGTTTTCATACACTCTCCAGCCTGCCCAGAAGCAGGACAAAGTTCTTTTTATATCTTTCATTTCATTTCTTTATAAACCATCCTGTTTTGATTAGATTGCCAGCTCCATTTTGCAAAGGCAAGAGACTTGGAGAAGCATCCAAATTTTAGGATGCTTATCCAAACTGCATTGAACCTACTAGCCTTCTGAGGGTCTTCCTTCACAGAGTCCTAAACTACCTTAAGTAATAGCCATATAATTTGCATTCCTGTCAGTGGGAGTGCTGGAAAAAGCCCATTTCTATGCATTTTATTTCATTAAGTTGAAAACTAAAATTACAAAACACCTGTTGGCAGTGAATATTGCTTGCAGATAGCTGCAATGCTCAGATGACTGGGAAATGTCTTGCAGCATCCCTGGTTTCTGAAAGTTATTTCCGAAAGCCAAAAACAGTAGAAAATGACATAGCCCCACTAACAAGAATACTTTTACATATAGGATTTCAAAGACTGTAGTACATCATGTAAGACACCTGTTACTCTCAGAAAGGAAGAGTATACAATGATACTGGTAAGATAAGAAAGTGCCTAGAATGTATACCCTTGAACACATAGCAAACTCATACATCACATTTATTTATTTATTTATTTATTTATTTTATTTTATGTATTTATTTATTTATTTATTTTAATTGATTTTATACCCTGCCCCTCCTGCCTAGGCAGCTCGGGGCAGCTCAAAATATGTAACACCAAACAATAAAATACTATAATATAAATAGAAAGATAAATATCAATATCAAATAACAAAAATATAATACAATATAAAATAGTAATACAACCAAAGGAGATGACAGAAAAAATAAAAAATAAGGTTAAAAATAAATCAACATAAATCAAGAATACCCACCCTAACCCTAACCCCACCACCCTACCAGTTTCCCTAGCTAAAAGTCTTACGGAATACCAAGGTCTCACAGTATCGTCGAAAAGAGGGGAGGTCCGGGGCCACCCAGGCCTCTGCTGGGAGGGAGTTCCACAACCTTGACACAGCCACCAAGAATGCCCTCTCCATAGTCACCCCCCGAGACACCCAGGGGACTTCAAGAATGGCGCTTCAAGATCTTTAACCCATATTTTTTACAGTCTCTTGTTATCAAAACAATTTCAGGCTAAATTCCTCTGAGGATCTCTGGGTGTAACTAATAAGTACAGTGCCCTAGCATGAAGACTTCCATTGTGCCCTCAAGGCACCAGCCTGTCTTACCTTTAGCATGGAGGAGATGTTGTATCCCACAGGAAGGTCTATACTTTAGAGTTTGTCCCCTATGCCAACCCTCCACCTGGGGCAGTAGAAGGAAGCATTTCCTGTGCTATGTAGCTGCCTGCCTGACTCTTGCATAGAGGACTTTGGGGAGTGAGGGGAAGCCATCACCAGTGCAGTGCAAACACCAGACACAATTGAGCCCACAGCCATTTCATCCCTAGAAAATTAATTATGCAATGCTGTAAATAGGACATAGGATATTTTCAGACATTACATGACCACAGTCAACCACCCTGAAGCACAGTGGTATGAGGATGGTGACTGTGAGCACCGTAACGTCTATTTGAGCCCCGCCAGATGTTCACCACAGTGAATTTTTGGAGGGGTTCAATACTAACCATGATTCTGGAAGTGAGGCCGGCCTCACCTCCAGAATTGTGGTTAGCTCAAGCATGATCAGGAATGGGGTGAAAGTAACATCTGTTACCTCGCCCTGTTCCTGACTGTGGTCCCAGCCATGGTACGGGATTGGACGCAGCGGCCTGATTGCCCGCTGCGCCCGCCTGTCTCCCCGAGGGCGGGCAGCCGGTGGAGCACAGGTGGTGGGGCTGAGCGGCTGCACATCACACCGCCCCGCCCCCTCCCCGTGCAGCTCTGCCCCCCCCCCGAAACCTCGGTAGAGATCAGGCCAGCACGTCTAAAGGACAGCCGGTCTGGTCACAGACCAGGATCCAAGACGGATCCCAGTCCAGGGTTCAGCGTGGTGGGCCAAACAGCCCATCACATCTTAAAATACCCATAATGTGTGGGGTGGTGGTGGTAGTGATAGGATGTCTTGTGGTTTAAATACATGAATGGAAATTTGGAAATCAGAATTTCCTTCCCAGCTGTTCAGCTGCTGACTCGCTGGATGACTTTGGGCAAGTCATGCTTCAAGTTTTCCCAGCGATAAAATGAGGATAATAAAAATCAGCTCCCTCATAAATGTGCTGTGAGGATTATTCCATTGTTAATATATCACTTGGCAAGTCTTAGTTAACAGGCTATTTGTAAACACAGATTATCACTAGCCAAATTGTTGTCTTTGTACATCAAAACTGATTTCCTACTACATCTGGGGGAAATCAACCTTATTCAGCAGCATATTGTATATGAATTTATACTTTGATTAAATACACTTTGCACTATTCTGAGCTCAAATTAAAAACTGTAGAATTGTTCTTGGGAGGAACATTTTGAGATACTTTACTAGTTTGTCGCAACATGCCCATCAGCAATTCTTTAAAACTTCCCTGGTACTAATTAGAACTGGATGTTTTCCTTTATCACATAACCAGACTTCTGGGGGAAAGAGTGATGATGTAAAAGAGGGCTCTGTAATGTGTTTTGACAAGTTTACTCATTAAGAAAACAATTACCCAAACCTCTAAGTATGCAAAAAATATCTTGCACTTCTGGCAAGTTTTGAACAAGTTTCTTTCAATTCTCATCATTTTTTTCTGCAAAATAAAGCAGTACCTAGAAATACATTTATTTATTTATTTAAAATTTATATCCCGCCCCTCCTGCCCACAGGGCAACCCACGGCAGTGAACAACATTCAGTAAAAAAAAAAATTAAAACAATTTAAAAATACAATACAATGTGGGGGAAAACCCCACCCCCACCCCTCGCCAAAAGCCTGACGGAACAGCCAGGTCTTGCATACATGCCGAAACAGCAGGAGAGTGAGAGCCAACCGAGCCTCCTCCTGGAGCGAATTCCACAGCACAGGGGCGGCCACCGAAAAAGTTCTAACTAAAAGTTTTAGAACGAAAAAGTTCTAAAAAGTTCCCCGCCTCGCCCGGGGAACCTCCAAAAAGGCTCCCATGGACGATCTCAAGGGTCGCACAGGCACATGCGGAGTGAGGCATTTGTAGATGCTGTCCTAACATCTTTATTCAACACTGTTACTTACAAGAAGTCCAACATTGACCACTTCCACCCCGCCCAACCACTATGTATATTTCATTCCAAAGCTGCAATTCCCTTTGGAATTAAGACTCTCTTCTCATTTTTAGTTCATCACATACAGCAGCTTAGTATGATGTAGCTATAGGAGACCTCCAACATCCTAAGCACCTCAGGATGTGATGAGGCTACAGCATCAGTCAGTATAGATTTTATTTTGATGATTTGGGCCAAGATTCACAAACCAGGTGCTCTAGAGTAGTTCCGCTATACTCCATAGGTCAAGTCTTGGGTGCCCAAGAAGTCTTGGGTGAGGCTACTCTGGAGTATGTGTTTTGTGGATGGCAGCCTTCATGTTAATGGAGTTAGTTATTCAGGCACGCTCCTTAAATCTCCTCTGGGCCCATCACTGTAAGAGCATCCTCCAGCCAGCAATAGCAAAATGGCACTTTACAATAAATCAAAGCTTCTCCTTTACATTCTCCCTCCTTAAAGTCCTCTGCATGTGTTTTAAAATGGTGAAATTAGCCCACACTTCTCTTAATAAAAAAGTAAATAACTTCACAATCATATTTGCTGGCCAGAAGCTGGCACTTCAACTAGTCCAGGTGGAAAGTTGGGGGAAAGAGTATTGTCCCAGCTCTTGACAATAGCCAGCCTGGAATTGTCCCAACTCACACTGCGGTGCACATCTGTGACTGTCAGTGGCATCTTTGAAGTTATAAGTCTTCCATTCCTGTTCTTGCAGCAAGTTCTAATGGAGCTTTCATGTAGGAACACTATAGTTCTGGTGACCAGAATGGGTTTGAATACCATAAGATCCAACTCATACTCCCCATAATAAAAGAGGTGGAAGAAACCTGGGCCACTTTCTCACGTTACACAGGAGGGGGGAAACCAACCTCCATGAGGGCAATTACGACCGTATTTTCATGGAAATTAGCACACGTAAGAATACACTATTGAACATATATTCCATGAGAAAACTCATATATGACTGGGTCTCCCGATGTAATTTTTACAATTACAGGTGTTCTCTCAGCATAAAAGCAGAAAACCACATTCCTACATGCACTAATTCCCATGAGAATACATCCACAATTGTCCTCATGGACGTTATTAGGGGTGTGCATGTCGTTATTGTTATATCAATAACAAAAATGAAATTTATCATTTTCGTTATCATTCTTGCAATAACAAAAATGACAACAATAGTAATGAAATCAATTGATTTGGTTATTGCCTAGCAGCCTGACAGGTGGGGGTTTTTTTGGAGGGAAATGTGGCGAGGGGAGGAGGGACCAGACATCTCAGAGCCAGAAACAGTGTTGAATTCTTGAACTGGGCCTGTGATGGGAGAGGTAGGACCTGATGGATGTAATTGCTGGCCAATGAGCACCGTAAGCAGGTCCCAGGCAGTTGAATGGCACCCTGTGATTGCTCAATGCCTCATGCCTCCCAGAACCAATAAGGGGAGTTCTGGGGGAGGGCACTGCAACCCTTTACACTGCGGGGCTGGGCTGCTTGACTCTGGTTCTGTGTTAGCTATTGCTCTGTCAGGATGCATTTGCAGAATCTGCTGGTACTTGCACTAAAAATCCTCCCATATATATCCCTACCACCTTACCTTTCCATTCCTTATTCTTTACCCTTACATTTTACCTTCTTCCTTCCCCTGCCTGTCTCCCCCTGTACACTTATATATATATATATAGAGCGAGAGATAGGTAGTATAGTGTATGTGAGAGATTATATATATATAAGATGATAGATATATACAATAGAGATAGATTAGAGAGAGTGGCTATACCCATGAGTTTTCCTTTTCCCTTCCACTGTCTCCCTTGTCCATATATCATATAGATATAGATATATTATATAAATAAAACTAGTTATTGTGTGTATACCAATACCAATAACAAAAACAAAATCTTTGTTTGAAATCAATACCGATACCGATAACAACAACGAAAAACAACATTTCATTAACAAAAATGAAAATGACACATTTTAATAATGAAAACGATAACAAAAAACAACATGGGGCCCTGGTGCACACCCCTAGTTTTCACCCCCTCCCACGTAACATAAGAAAGTGTCCCTAATCCTTGCTTTTCACTTTTCTCAAAACTAACTTTAAATTTGCCAAGCTACAGGGCTTCCACCACTTCCCTTGCATGACTATTTTACAGTCTAGTAGTTCTCACTGTCAGGAAACTGAACTCAAACTGAACCATACCAAGCCTCTTCTTAAAGTTCAAAAAAGTTCATTTCACCTTGTTTTTCTTTAATATCCGTGTGCCTCTGACTTCCTAGTGTCAGCCAACAGCAAAAATACCAAAATATTACAAGAAAAAGCCTCTCTGATGGTATTTCTGGTTTAGCCAAAACTAGAAAGTTCAGGAAACTGCATGAGAAGTTTCTGTGTTGTAAGAATTTCCACCCAATTTCCAACCAGAGACATAGGAATTGCTTTAAATGAACATCACAGGATACAATTGCTTATCTGAATCAAACCTTCAAGCCAGCCATTAGGCCTCTCCTGTACATAGAGGTGCCAAAACAAATGGGGCTGTTTCTTATGATTAAAATTTTACAATAGCTATTTCAGTGGCTCTGCATGTTTTCTCTGTTATTCCTACAAGTTTAGGTACTTGGGCTGCTATCCTGAAACTTCTTAAAAGATCATTATGGCCCTGAAGTAATAGACGTCAATGGGACTGTTAACAAGCAGGCTGATCCCAATAAGTGGCCACATGATCCAGCTCCCAAACCTCCAAATGCACCTTTCTTCCCCAAGTGTAGTTTATTTACAATAAACTACACCCTCTCCATCCCCTCCCCCCCACTCTCCTCTCCTCCTTCCCTCCCGCCTCCCTTGAGGAAATCTCCTCCCTGCTCTCTTCTTCCAACCCCTCCACCTGCCCTCTCGACCCAATCCCCTCCCGCCTCCTCACCTCCATTGCTCCCACTGTTGCCCCCCCCTTCTACATATCATTAATCTCTCCCTCTCCACTGGCTCCTTCCCCTCTGCCTTCAAGCATGCCACGGTCTCTCCCGTCCTCAAAAAGTCCACCCTTGACCCCTCTGATCCCTCTAGTTACCGGCCGGTCTCCCTCCTACTTCTAAACTTCTGGAACATGTTGTCTACTCCTGCTGTCTGGAACTCCCCTCTGCCAACTCCTCCCTGGACCCTCTCCAATCTGGCTTCTGCCCCCTTCACTCCACTGAAACTGCCCTTGCCAAGATTACCAATGATCTACTTGTCGCTAAATCTAAGCACCTCTATTCCATTCTTGTCCTTGACCTCTCCGCTGCCTTTGACACTGTCGACCACTCACTCCTACTGGACTCTCTTCACTCCCTGGGCTTCTGCAGCTCTGTCCTTGGCTGGTTCTCCACCTACCTCTCTGACCACTCCTTTAAAGTGTCTCTTCCAAATTCCACCTCCTCCTCCCTCCCCCTCTCAGTAGGGGTTCCCCAAGGCTCTGTCGGGGGCCCTCTTCTCTATCTACACCCTTTCCGTTGGCAAACTCATTGCCTCCCATGACTTCCAATATCATCTTTATGCTGACGACACCCAGCTCTATCTCTCCACCCCCTCTCTTTCCCCTTCTGTCCAAGCTCACCTCATCAACTGTCTCTCTGATATCTCTGCCTGGATGTCCCAATGCCAACTCAAGCTCAACATAGCTAAGACTGAACTCCTTATCTTTCCTCGCTTCCCTTCCTCCCCCTCCTCTCTATCCATCCTTATTGATGGTGTCACCATCCGTCCTGTTCCCCAAGCCCGTAGCTTGGGATTCGTCTTCGATACTCACCTCTTCTTTAAACCTTACATCGACTCTGTTGCCAAGTCCTGTCATTTTGCCCTCTATAACATTGCTCAGATTCGCCCCTTTCTCTCTGTCTCCTCAGTCCAAACCCTTGTTCATGCTATGGCCATCTCCCGCCTTC
>QEPC01013002.1:10226235-10242221 GCA_003113815.1 Sphenodon punctatus | reverse complement strand
TCTCCACTGGCTCCTTCCCCTCTGCCTTCAAGCATGCCACGGTCTCTCCCGTCCTCAAAAAGTCCACCCTTGACCCCTCTGATCCCTCTAGTTACCGGCCGGTCTCCCTCCTACTTCTAAACTTCTGGAACATGTTGTCTACTCCTGCTGTCTGGAACTCCCCTCTGCCAACTCCTCCCTGGACCCTCTCCAATCTGGCTTCTGCCCCCTTCACTCCACTGAAACTGCCCTTGCCAAGATTACCAATGATCTACTTGTCGCTAAATCTAAGCACCTCTATTCCATTCTTGTCCTTGACCTCTCCGCTGCCTTTGACACTGTCGACCACTCACTCCTACTGGACTCTCTTCACTCCCTGGGCTTCTGCAGCTCTGTCCTTGGCTGGTTCTCCACCTACCTCTCTGACCACTCCTTTAAAGTGTCTCTTCCAAATTCCACCTCCTCCTCCCTCCCCCTCTCAGTAGGGGTTCCCCAAGGCTCTGTCGGGGGCCCTCTTCTCTATCTACACCCTTTCCGTTGGCAAACTCATTGCCTCCCATGACTTCCAATATCATCTTTATGCTGACGACACCCAGCTCTATCTCTCCACCCCCTCTCTTTCCCCTTCTGTCCAAGCTCACCTCATCAACTGTCTCTCTGATATCTCTGCCTGGATGTCCCAATGCCAACTCAAGCTCAACATAGCTAAGACTGAACTCCTTATCTTTCCTCGCTTCCCTTCCTCCCCCTCCTCTCTATCCATCCTTATTGATGGTGTCACCATCCGTCCTGTTCCCCAAGCCCGTAGCTTGGGATTCGTCTTCGATACTCACCTCTTCTTTAAACCTTACATCGACTCTGTTGCCAAGTCCTGTCATTTTGCCCTCTATAACATTGCTCAGATTCGCCCCTTTCTCTCTGTCTCCTCAGTCCAAACCCTTGTTCATGCTATGGCCATCTCCCGCCTTCACTACTGCAACCTCCTCCTTGCTGGTCTCCCCCTCTCTTATCTGTCTCCCCTTATCTCCATCCAAAACTCCACTGCTGGGGTCATCCACTCGACCCATTGTTTCGACCACGTGCAGCCTCTCCTCACTTCATCGGCTCCCCCTCCCCCAATGCATCCTTCACAAACTCCTGGTATTTACTTACAAAGCCCTTCACAGCCTGGCTCCCCCTTACCTCTCAGCCTTTATCTCCTTACACACTCCTGCATGCGCTCTCCGCTCCTCCTCTATCCCCTCCCTTGCTGTCCCTCATCTTCCCTGCTCCCCTAACCACCTTCGCCCCTTCTCCCTTGCTGCCCTCTATGCCTGGAACTCCCTCCCTGCCCACATCTGCCTTGCCCCCTTCCTCCGCTCCTTCAAATCCCTCCTCAAAACCCACCTCTTCCTCACCGCCTTTCCCGACACTTGCTAGAACTTTCCTCTCAACATTTACTGTCTGCCCTCCCCCTGACTGCAACCAAGCCAAGCACATGCACTTGAGACTTCACATCTGCTTGAATGTTTTGTTCCTTGTCTCTCCCTATGTCCCCTCTCCTTGTCTCCCCCTTCCAAGTCTTTTAGATTGTAAGCCATAGGCAGGGACTGTGTCCATCTCATTGTTCTGTAAAGTGCCAGGTACACAGCTGGTGCTATACAAGTGCTGCTGCTGCTAATAATAATAATAATAATAATAATAATAATAAATTAATAAAATAATAAATTATTAATATACAAAATCCTTATTCCCTATCTCTACACAAAATACTCCAAGTATCAGTTTGGACAGTTCACCTTATCCTTCTCCTCTTTAGGATTCAGGGTACCTGTTGGCACAGTCCCATAGGTTCATTCCCATCTCTGGGGTGTGCCCAATAGTACAGGTTCCTGCCCCGCGCACTCCTTGCCAGCCAGCTTCCTTTGTTGGCTGAGGCCTCTCTGCTGGCTGCTTGCCAGCCAGTCTCAGAGTTGGGGACACACTCTGTCGCCCTCCTGCTAGATACTAAAAAAAAAACACAGACCCTCTGGCTTCTCCTTGCCTTTCCCTGGTCGTCTAGCTTTCTGAGGCCATTTTTAGACAAGCGCGGTGGCGCCCACGCTTGTTTTCCAAAAGACCCGGCAGTCCGCTTTACACGTGATGATGATGCCGAATACATGCACACGCAGGTGATGTGCATCCATTTCTGGCCGCATATGACCGTCCTTGATCGCCGACCCGGTCAGTTCGCAGCCGGAAATGGATGCACATCACCCGCGCATGCGCGTATTTTGCAGCGGCATCACGTGTAAAGCGGACTGCCAGGTCTTTTGGAAAACAAGCACGGGTGCCGCCACACTCATCTAAAAACGGCCTGAATCTCTTGCTCTGTCTTTTCATAATAAGTACTGTGGGCTGGTTTGCAGAGACACACTCAGGCTAAGTCACTCAGCTGACCCCAGTTGGCTTACTAGTCAGCTATTTTATTTAATTTATTTAATATATTTATTTATATTTTTATCCTGCCCTTCTCTCAAAAAGGCTCAGGGCAGCTTACATGATAAAACTTATAAAAACATATATAAATAAATGTAAAAAATAAAAACATTAAAATACAAACATAACCCCAGAACCCCCCAATCCCTCACTTCCCCACATCCAACCCCCATGCCCTATCCCCGCCCACCAAATGCCTTTTTTAAATAGAAAAGTCTTAAGATGCCTCAGGAAGATGCTTAGGCTTGGGCTCAAACAAACCTCTGGGGGAAGGGACTTACATGGACCCACAGGTCTAACCCTGTACAAATAAATAAATAAGTTTATTGCGAGCCACATGGCCAAAACAACAACGACAACAGATTCATATTCGTTTTTGTCCACATATGTATATTCATGTTCATAGACACGTACAAAACAATAATTAAAATAATAAAATATATTAAATGTGTTAAAATATAATATACAAGAACAATCTCATAAATATAGAAAAAAATGTAACCCAAGCAGAGGTTATCCAAGATTGTAGCTACAGTAAAAAAAGCCCATGGGAGAAATAACTTCAGATGGTACTAGCATATAGCAGTAATTCAAGATCCACAAACAAGGCAGTCAAGGCTGCTTATGTCCAACATGAATCCCTTCTATTCCTTCAAAATAGTAGAGTTATAGCTAGTATCCAGTCAAGTCTTCTGCTCATATTTTACACCTATTTTGCCAGCTCTTGAGGCAAAAATCACCACTAGCTTGGAGTTTACTGAATCAGTATCTCCCAGCAAAAACATGAATTGCTGTATTGCAGGTCTAGAAAGATCCCACCCAGTTGTAAAATGCAATTGCCTGTGTAGATTTTCATAAATGGGGCATATCAAAATATAGTTTCTAAGATCTTCCACCTCAATTCCACAAGGACAGATCCGTTCCCCATAGGGAATTCCCTGGTATCTTCCCAATAGCACCAGTGTACGCATAGTCTGTAGCCTTAGACTGGTAAAGGCCTTCCTAAGGGTAGGATCAGTAAGATTATAAACATCTGAGGCACCACCCCTTACCTGGTATCCTATATTTATAAAAGGGTGAGATGAGAGATCTAGAGACCAAAGCCCTCTGCCCTTGCCTATCAACGTCCTGCACATGTTGCTTGAGGAGTTTAATAACATAACTACTTGTATTATTATGAAAAAAGGTCTCAGAGAAACCAAGTAACTGCAGACAGGACTTTACTTTGGACCACCAGTCATCCGTACCACATTCCATATCATATAGCTTTTTGGTCATAGTCAAACCCAGTCAAACCCAGTCCAAGGGTTTTGGCTCGTATCTTGGCCCAAAATATCAGCACTCGGGTTTGAATGAGAGCACCTAGGGATTGCCTGCCCATTTCCAGATTTATTATGGCAGGACTTGTTGAAGGTGGGATTGACAAAATCTGTCTCCAAAAACCGTTGATCACAGGTTCAAGGAGAACTGTTACATAGCGATCTAAACCCCAGATCTGGGCCCCATAAAGCATTCTTTCAAGCAATTTAACCTCCATAAATTTTTGACCTCTAACCCTGTAGATACTTAGCATGTCCTATTACAGGACTTATAGACTCATAACTAGTTTCGGGATTTGGGCTTTAATTCTTCTTTTTTAAAAAATATATTTGTCTCTAGATTAACTCCGTTCCATTATAATAGCCCTTTAGTACTGTATACACACATCTTCCTGCTCCATTTAAGAGCTAACAATTAGTAAATTTAACTCTGAGGCATATAGTTTTAATGGGGATTCCATCAGGATGTCCTATTTTAATTAATATTCCCTCATGTAAATGAATAGTTTATCCTCCGAGCGTTTCTATTTTTTAAGAATATATGTTTGCGCTGTTTTGCTGTATTTTCAGCCTAGAATGAACTGTCCTTTACCCTGTGATTGTAAAATAAGGAATTTGCAATTACCCTCCTTTCCTGGAATTCGAACTGAACATTGTAACTTTTGTTTTTATTTCATCATTAACTAGGTTGGTGGGCAGAGGAATACGTTCCAGTGGTTACACTGATTCCACTTTGAATATGTATTGGCAAAGTTTGCTTGAGATGCTGAAAACATTCTAACATGTCTGGTAAATGGTCCCTATTTTAGTATTTATTTATTTATTTATTTATTTATTTATTTAACATATTTTTATCTCGCTCTCCCCAGCTCAGTGGCTCAGAGCGGCTAACAAAAGCATAAAAACAACAATATAAAAACACTTGAACAATTTAAAACATTAATCATAAAAACACACCCTACCCACCAACCCTACCCCTCACCCCCACCCCTACCACTCATTCCTACCCACTCCACCCTACCCCTACCCCTCGCCAAATGCCTGACGGAACAGTCATGTTTTACAATTCTTCCGGAAGGCCAGAAGGTCCGGGGTCAATTGCGCCCCCATCGGGAGGGAGTTCCACAGGTGCGGCGCAGCGACTGAGAACGCCCTGCTCTGTGTGGCCCCCCAAGACACCTGGGGGACCTCCAACAGCACATCCCCAGCCGAACGCAGGGGCCGATCCAGAACCCAGGGAGTGAGGCGGTCCCGCAGGTAAACAGGGTCCAGACCGTGTAGGGCTTTATAGGTTAAGACCAACACTTTGAATCAGGCCCAGAACACTATTGGAAGACAGTGCAGAGACCGGAGCACCGGTGTAATATGCTCCCAGCGGCCCAGTCCCACCAGGAACTGGGCTGCCGCATTCTGCACCAGCTGCAGCTTCCGAGCCATCACCAAAGGTAGCCCCACATAGAGCACATTGCAGTAGTCTAATCGAAAGGTAATAAAAGCATGGATGATCATGGCCAGGTCCAGAACTGAAACCAGCGGCCAAAGCCACCGCACCAGATGTAACTGGCAGAAGGCACTCCTCGCCACAGCCTCTACCTGGACATCCAGGCAGAACTGCGCATCGAGGAGCACCCCCAAGTTCCGCACCTGGGACATCAGTGGAGGGCAGACTCCATCAATCGATGGAGCCGTCACCTCCATTGACCTACCCACTAGCATCACCTCTGTCTTGTCAGGATTCATTCGCAGTCGGTTAGCCCTCATCCAATCCCCCACAACCATCAGACAGTGGGTAAGCACCGAGACAGCCAGGCCTGGGTCAGCTGAAAATGAGAGATACAGTTGGGTGTCATCCACATACTGATGACACCGCACCACGAACTCTCTGATCACTTCACCGAGCAGCTGCATAATGAATCCTGACAAGACAGAGGTGATGCTAGTGGGTAGGTCAATGGAGGTGATGGCTCCATCGATTGATGGAGTCTGCCCTCCACTGACGTTGAACAGGAGAGGGGACAAAACCGAACCCTGCGGGACCCCACACGGGAGGTCTCGGTAAGATGAAAAATAATCACCGAGTACCACCCACTGAGTTCTCCCGGTCAGGAATGAGCAGAACCACTCAAAAACGGTCCCATCCACCCCTGCACTGTCCCACAGGTACGTCACCAACATCTCGTGGTCAACAGTGTCAAATGCTGCCAAAAAATCTAAAAGGACCAACAGGGTCGATCGACCCCAGTCCTTTTCTCGACAAAGATCATCTACCAAGGCCACAAACACTGTCTCAGTTCCATGCCCCGGACGGAAGCCAGATTGCGAAGGATCCAGATAACCGACACTGTCCAGATGCCCCTGGAGCTGCTGAGCCACTACCCGTTCAATAACCTTCCCTAAAAAGGGAAGGTTAGAGACAGGCCAGTAGCTGGCAGGGGACTCAGAGTCAAGCGATGGTTTCTTGAGCAGAGGCTGCACCACCACCTCTTTGAGACAGCTCGGCACTCTGCCCTCCCACAGGGAAGCATTGACCACCCTGGGCAGCACTGGCCCCAGTGTCTCCCAGAAGCTCTTAACCAGCCAGGATGGGCACAGGTCTAATTCACAAGAGGTGGCTAGAGCACTCCCAAGCACCTCCACCATGTTGGCGGGTGTCACCGACTGAAAGTGATCCCATAAAATCAGACAAGCTGGGGCTTCTACAGCCTCTACTCCCCCCACTGCATTAAGTGCAGCATCGAGGTCTTGGTGAGTCCAAGCTATTTTATCCACAAAATAATCCACAAAAAGGTCACAGCAGGCGGAAGATGACTCAACCCCCGGGTTGAGGGAGGCTGGACTGACCAGCCCCCTCACAACCCGGAACAACTCCGCTGGACAGGATTTAGTGGATGCTATGAGAGTAGCAAAGAACTCCCTCTTTGCTGTCTGCATAGCCACGGCATAGGCCTGTAAACTGGCTCTATGTCACAATCTGTCAGCTTCAGCGTGAAAACGACACCACCATTGCTCCAACCATCTCCCCTCTAGCTTCAGGACCCACAGCTCCTCAGAGAACCAAGGAGGCCTGCGGGGCCGCCGCCTGGGCAACAGACGTCTGGAAACTGTTTGATCGATGGTCTCAGTTAGCATGATGTTCCAAAGCTCAACAAGGTCATCGAGGAGATGGTTGTCAAGGTCAGAGGGTAACTCCCCCAGAGCATCTAGAAACCGCACTGGGTCCATCAACCTCTGGGGGCGGACCATTCTAATAGGTCTCACACCCTGCCAGGGGCAGACATGTGCTAGAAGGGAGGTCTGCAGGAGGTAATGGTCCGTCCATGACAAAGACATAGTTGTTATTTCCCCCATTAATGAAGCACCCGCCTCAAGACCAGTGCAGAACATGAGGTCCAAGGTATATCCTCCAAGATGTGTCGGTATGACCTAGCAATATATTTTAAGGCACAACACCCCAGAATCACCAGACTCAGAAGCTAACAATGTATAGATGGCGGAATTAACCAAAATACCCACTATGCTGCAGTGTGTATATCTCAGACCCTGCAGTATAGTTATTGTGCTTTGCCCATCCAGAATGCTGGCCTCTTCCACCACTACCGTGCGGCCCTCAGAGGTGCAGTTCTGAGAGGAGGGTCATTCCTCACCCCCACCCCCACCCCGCCACCACCATGGCAGGTGAACTTCCCTCTCTCCAGCAACCCCCACTCCCAATGGCAGGAAGTTCAAATGCTGAACGGGAGGAGAATGACATTGCATTTGTGTCTGATGCACTTGAGGTCCCGCTGGCAGCAGCAGTAACAGCTCCAGGAGAGGGAGAAGGGGAGGTGGTGCACTGTTGGCAGGTCGGTGGCCACAATGCAGTGGATGGAGGAGGAGGGAATGGAAAAGCCCAGGCTGGACTCAACAACTAAGAAGACCAAGAAGAAGAGAAGAGAGTCCATCCTGTAGTAGCAATCAGGTAGGTGTACACTAACCTGAGTCCCGCGTTCAGAGAAAAGCCACGCGGGGAGTGTTTACACGCTCCCCGCGCTGCCGGAAGTGACGTGCTCCCTGTTCTCAGCAGCTCACAGTCACTGCCAACAACAGAGAGCACGTCACTTCTGGCAGCTGCCGTCACTTCCGGCAGCGCAGGGAGCATGTAAACTCTGAACGCAAGACTCAGGAGGCGATTTTCAGCACCTTGTATAAAAGCGGCCTGACAATGGGTGTTTTTAGACAGATGGGAAGCCTGCCAGAGCCCAGAACTGCTCTGGGGGCCCACCACTGTGGCTTCCAGTTACCTGTTCCACCTGGGTTCACATCAGATGGACCCCCCCACCAGACGGACGGCAGTGCCACGTTAGATTGTTGCCCTGGATTTAACTGATCTGCTCCACATGGTGTGTTCCTGGATGTTACAGAACGTGCTGGGCTGCCCCAGAGCAACCCCAGCCTGCTTGGGGGGCACACATCTGGCATGCACTCTTTAGATGGACTAGTCAATCCAGGGTCACCCCCAGAGCTGCCGTCCATCTGTTTGCACCCATTGTCAGGGAGCTAAAACTGGGTCAGAAGCCAAACGTCAGAAAACAGAGCCAAGTCAGAGGGTAGGAATCAGATGTCTGGAAGCCATTAGGGAAGACACTATATTAATTAAATTAATTTATTATTAATTGTTTTTATTATTTATTTTAAATGGATCAAAAGCCAAGGAATATATCAGGGCAAGACTAGGGCGGCTTTTAGACAATCACGCTGTGCGCTCACGTGGGGTTTCAAAAACCCCACAAGGAGCAATTACACGTGATGCCACCGGCAATCGCGCGCCTGACACGCGCCACGTATTCTTTTCAAGCCGCGAACTGACCGGGAGCCTGATCGAGGTAGGTCATTCGTGGCTTGAAAAGAATGTGCAGTGCCGTGTCAGGGGCGCAATTGCCAGCGGCGTCACATGTAATCTCTCCTCGCGGGGTTTTTGAAACCTCACGTGAGCGCACAGCATGATCGTCTAAAAGCGGCCTAGGTGACACCAGTGAGACTGGGCTGTGCTCATACTGCAGGCCAAAAAGAACAGAAACCAGTTTGGTCTTAGCTCACCAATAGAAGAATGAGAACTTTGCCCAATCAGAGGAATGATCTTATAGGAGTACTTTTTCAACTATATGCCTGCAGAGGTTAGCACATGGATAGCTCCCAGGTAGAGTGGAAGTCAGTGATCAGGACCTGTACACCTAGCTGCCTGGGTTCAAGACTAGCAAGTACTTAAAGGGAGAGGGATGGAAGCTGATGAGGGGAGAATGAATGTGTGGATATATTGGCACATGTGTAGGGAGCAACTGGATGTTGCCCAGATGTGGGGCCCCAAATCATTATTCTGATTCGGGAGCCCCCACATCATTTAATCCAGCCTTTATTATATACTTTTGGACACTGGGAGTTCCAGCTGTTTCTTTTCCTTCTGCTTTGGAGAGACACTGTAATGTACTTGGCCTCTGGATAGGAACTAATAATCAGGGAGCCATGTTCACAAGTGGGAATGCTCTATTCCCTTCCACTAGCAAGAGAGATTTGTCCTCTTCTCAATACATTTGCTGCAAAGTACATGGGCTTGTTAATGCCCCACCCCCACCCCACCCCTGGCAAAGAGCCTAAGGGACACAGGGTCACAAGATGCATGTAGAGTCAATGAGATTTGCACACCTAAATTATTATCACAAAAGTTTAGCCAGCTGGAGAGTCCTTATTTCCTGCTGCTCTTTCCCTAGCTGGTTTGCTTAGGTATTAGGGAAAACCTAAATAAATACAAATAATAATAAATGGTCATGGATGTGAATATTTGCATGTGAATAACAATCCCCATTCACATGTGTTTAGTGTGACCTGAACTTCACATGGAAAGAGTTACATAAAATAACTTAGTGTCTATCCCTAATTATTGCAAAAGGAGATCAAAAGGAGAGCTTATCAGGACTGGAGACAGTTTATTTCCATCTTGGAACAAAAGACAAAAGACACAGTGTCTTGTCTTTTCCTTTGAGGTTTCTTTGTCTGTTCCTTTCCACTCCCTTTCCTGATTGGCTGCAGTGTCTTGACAGTTAATCTATTTAAAAAGCATAATAATCAATTTTTGGGAACATGTCAGCTACTTAGTTTCATAACAGGAACGATGGAAATAGCATCACATTGTTAGTTAGAGGTAAAAGTGATTATAAATACCCTGCGGAGTTTTCCTCTCTAACTCCTCTATTTAACCAGGAACTGGAATTAATCCAGGACAAACACTGTGACTTTGCAAAAGTGTAGTTTGTAGTGGTCAGAAAAGTCTGACTCACCTTTAGCTTAGAAAGCATCATTGATCTTTGGAACTACTATTAGATGTACTAGGAAAATCTAGTTGAATCATTTATTTACTACATGACACTCCTCAAAGACAGGAGAAATACATCAAGCTACTTTAATGGGTAATTTCAGACGTTACGAAATCGCTGCTCACCACAGTAAATCCCGGTGGATTCCCTGTGGTGGCAGCGATCACAGTAACGTCTGTTTGATCCCCACCAGATGTTCACCACGGTGAATTTCTGGTGGGGATCAAAGCTAATTACGGTTCTGGACCTCCGGCTGGCTAGAGATCCAGAACCGTGGTTAGATTGGCCACAATCCGGGACAGGGGCAGCAATGGCGGTGCTGCACGTCTGCTTGCCAGCCCCGTCCTGGAATCAGGCCCCAATCACAGGATGGGGTCGGGCGCAGCGGCCTGATTGGCCACTATGCCCGCCCATCTCCCTCTGGGCGGGCAGCCGAGGCAGCGCGGGGGGGGGGGCTGTGCAGCTGCACGTCATGCCGCGCAACCCTGCCCCCTTCCCAAACCCTGGTAGCGATCAGGCTGGCACATCTAAAGGATGACCGGCCTGATCACGGACCGGGATCCAAGACGGATCCAAACGGTCCATCATGTCTGAAATTACCCAAAGTCAGATTTAGAGTGTGTATTTATCTCATATTTAACAAGGTGAGATGTAATAACTTGCTTAAGATCCTCTGTTTGTTAAAGCAGCATAGATCACCAAGATAGACCATTGCCTGCAGGACAGATTTAAAGTAATGCTTATATTTCAGCTTAAATCATATGATTCTAAAAAAGAGAACCCTTAACTGGGTTTAGAATGAAAGTGCTACCTCAACTGCAAGTGTGATGCCACAATAAATGCATGATACAGGGAGGCTTGCTTGCCTGGCTGAAACATGTGTCCTTGAATTCCTGCTTGTGGACCAAACGATTTCATCCAAAATCTAAAGTAAGCAAAAATTTAAGTTTAGCATATTTAAAATCAAAGTTATGCTGTTAAATCCGGCAAATGGAAAGAGTATTAACGTATGTCTCTTGTAATCATTCCAGAAAGGAAGGCATAACAAGAAGTCATGTCTTGGGAAGGGAAGGGTGAGACCTGCCAAATCCAATGTGAGCTCTCCAGTAAAAGGCTAGCTGAAGCGAAGATCGTTAATATAGGTGAAAGCTATTTTAGCACCATACAGAACAAATACACAGTGCTCTGTGCAGCTCTGCTTTGAGACAAGTCACTGATTCCATGTCAGGTGTTATTAGAAATTCATTTTCTTGGCTGACACAGTGATTTATCATGCAGGAGGCCATTATGAAAAGTCTTACTATTCTCAAGACCTGTACTTTGATTTCTGGGATCATCAAACAGACACAAAGTAGCAGCTATGAGTGGTCACATGAGAAGGCACAGAAGAAGGGAAAATATTCTTGCTGCAATGATTTGAACTGTCTCAGAAAGTCCCAGATGAGCTTCAGTTCAAATCATACAAATAACTTGTTTGAAACAAAAAACAAACAAATTAAAAAACTGAAACTACAGATTCTAGTAAATAATGTCCTATTAAAAAAAGCCACAAGTACCTTGTTTCCAATGGGACTACTAATATGAATATACATGCAGTTAAGTGTTTACAGGAAGCTCGCCTGGCCCCAAGCCTTTTAACATTTCGGCGGAACTGTAAGACCTGGCTGTTTGCCCAGGCCTTTGGGAGGGAGGGTGGGGAGGGAGGATTTTAGTCCCCCACCCATTTATTTATTTATTTATGTCTAGCCCTGTTTTATATTTTATATTTTATATGTAATATTTGATTGTTTTTAAAATGAATTTTAGTGTATTTTTATTGTTGGAAGCCGCCCCGAGCTGCGTTGCAGGAGGGGCGGGGTATAAATCTGAAAAATAAATAAATAAATAAATAAATAAATGTTTCAACTTTAGTGAAGGATGAGGGCAGCAATCGAAGTGGCAAAGGGGAGTCAAAGATGAAGCCTCTGATAGGGATCTTTGGGTGCAAGGAAAGGAGAGTGGGGCTTGAACTGTCATTTGGAAGATACAGAGAAAGCATGCCCATTCCCATGCCTGTCCCTGAACAGCATTGGAGAAGCATCCTGTGGGTAGCCAGCAGCAACAGATGGGAGAAAACTGACTATTTCACTGCTGGTGCTATATAAATGCTTAATAATAATAATAATAATAATAATAATAAAACAAAATCACCATAATGTATGCAGGACTCTATAGTGACTGGAGGCTGCAAGGCTCCATACTACCATATTATTTAGGGAGTTGGCCTTGAAAAATGTTTTAGCTATTGGTAATTGTCAGTGTAGTAGTAACCTGACAGGGTGAAAGGGAAGCTTAAAAATGGAAAGTAGGAAAATCTGCTATCGGCCATTTTTACATGGACGCAGGTGAGTGGGTGTTTGGCCGCGGTGGGTGGAGGGGAATGTGTCTCCGTTTACTGGTGCCTCCTCTGGTTTTCCGGAGGGCCCCGTGGATGGTGATGGGTATAGGTGGGTGTGCATCAGAAGCGCACACACAAACACCCACTGCCCGTCGTGTTTACATGGGTGTACACCCCAGCACACACCCATCCACCCACCGCTGGCTGTTTACAGGGAGCCCCCCCCCCAAACACCCACCGGAACACTGAGCAGGGGGAGAGGGGCGTCTGTGTAAAAGCAGCCATAGTTTATGCCTTGCAAAATTCAGGTGGGGGAGAATTGTACATCCCAAAGTCACTTCAGTTTGTCTGAAAAATCCCAAGTCCTTCCTTTATTTTCACCCAGATCGTGTCTCCCTAGAGCCCTAGGCCCTCTCCCTTCTTCACAGATGGCTGGGACTACAGATGTGTCACCTACCTCTTCCTAATTCTTTTATATGCCCAGCCCGAGTTCTCTCAAATTCAGTTGCCCGTTACTTTCCCTTGAAAACTTGGGCTTGATTCAGACCTCACGTTGGACTTGTTATGCTTTTATTTTATTTTTTAATTTTCTACTGCTGTCTTTGATTTACACATTGAGGAGTTGAGAAGCAGGCATTCATTTTCTTTCAGTTTAGGTAATTAAGTTTGTAAGGTCAATATGACATGCATGACAGATTCTAAAGAGCTACTGGTAAATCAGTTGGAAGGGTCTGCATACACACCTTTCAAGTCATTGTTTACACTTCCTGACTAGAAACCAGATCTCAGTCAGTGCTGTTAATCCTGAAATTTTTAATAGACCCTCGATACCTGGAATAAATATTCTTTGGCAAAGAAAATGAAGCTGTTTTCTTACTCGGAGTGCTACTAAGAAATATAAATCTATTTATTTGTGAGGCAAAGTCTCTTGTTTCAAAGGAGGCTTTTGGTTTTGGCAGTAAGATATAGCAGGCCCTGGACATCCTATCATGGATAATTGTTTGCCCACTGATCCTAACAAAGGTTTACCAAGTTGACTCTCACTCCCCGAAACTGTGATGAAGCTGGTTGAAATCAGTGATTTGCTTCTTGTGATTTTTTTTTCAAAATGGGAACCCTATCTCTCCTCTTTTACCTACCCACCGTGCTGATCTGGGAAATGACACACCCTGGGTATCTGGCAATTCAATGCATTTCGTTAGGGCTTTTCAAAACATATCAAACATTTTTGCCAGGTGAGGTGAGGCTGTGTGCGCACAGGACCAATTTACAACAAGAACCCTCTTTTATATCGAAAAATGTGAACAATTTGATGGAGAGGGTACTATTTAGGGGATAAAATCGATCGGGCGCATTCTGACGTGCATTTAAATCGCACAGCCGCCATGGCATCGTGCGATTTAAAACACCGCGCACTTCCGGGTTGGTGTGAATGCAACATCTCCACCTAACCCGAACTGTTGGAGTGCGGTTTGAAAAGCTGCTCCGAGCACACCCAAACTCCGTACCTGCGAGACCATGGGAGGGCGAACCCCCCCCCCGAGGAGATTCAACCACTCTCAGGCCCTCCAGGCCCTCACCCACCAACATCACTTCCGTCTTGTCAGGATTCAACTGCAGATGGCTCAACCTCATCCAAGCCCCCACAGTCGACAGGCACTGGGAAAATAAAGAGACTGCATAGCCTGGGTCGATGGAAAAAGAGAGGTAGAGCTGAGTGTCATCAGCATACAGATGACACTGCATGCCCTGAAACCCTCTCACAATCTCCCCTAACAGCTGCATTTAGGTGTTAAACAAGAGGGGGGACAGAATGGCACCCTGCGGGACTCCACACGTGAGGTCCCGGGGGGAAGACGTACACTCCCCCAAGACAACCCGGTGAGTTCTCCCAGCCAGGAATGAATGAAACCAGTTCAAGACCGTCCCACCAATCCCAGCACAGTCCCGTAGGTGAGTCACCAACACCTCATGATCGACTGTGTCGAATGTAGCTGAAAGGTCTAGCAGGACCAGTAAGGTCTGACAACCCTGGTCCAACGCCAGATGGAGATCGTCAACCAAGACCACCAATGCAGTCTCCTCCGTACCATACCCAGGCTGAAACCCGGACTGAGAGGGGTCAAGGGAACCGGTGCGGTCCAGATGTTCTTGGAGCTGCTGTGCCACAGCCCGTTCAATAACCTTACCTAAAAAGGGAAGGGTAGAGACCGGCCAATAACTGGCAGGACTATCAGCGTCAAGAGATGGTTTCTTGAGCAGGGGCCTAACCACAGCCTCCTTCAGGCATTACGGCACCCTGCCCTCCCAAAGGGAGCCACTAACCACCCCAGCCAGCAACGGCCATAACATCTTCTGGCTGGTGGGCAAGGATCTTGTTCACAAGTGGTGGCACGAACAGATCCCAACAAGGACTCCACATTGGCAGGCGACACCATCTAAAACCAATCCCACAAAACAGGACAGGACGGGGCATCCATAGCCCCAAGATGATCCTCTGCAATAACTGTGGAACCGAAATTGTGACGGATGCGAGCAGTCTTATCTACAAAGTACTCAATAAACCGATCACAGAGGTCACTGGATTACTCCAGGTCCAGGCAGAGACAGGCAGGACTGACCAAACCTTTCACCACCCGGAAAAGTTCCGCTGGACGTGACTTTGCAGATGCAATAAGGGCAGCAAAGAACTGCTTCTTTGCTGCCTGCACCACCACAGCATAGGCCTTTAAACTGCTCTTATGCTGCGAACGATCATACTCATCATGAGTCCGGTGCACTCCAACCACCTGCTCTCCCGCTTCAAGCACCGCAGGCCCTCAGTAAACCAAGGAGACCTGTGGGAGACTCGGGAGGGCAGCGGACGTCTAGGAGCCACTCTGTCAATGGTCTCAGCCAACAAGGTGTTCCAGAAGGCTACGAGATCATCGACCAAGCAGGTGTCAAGGTCCAGGGGAAACTTCCCCCAGAGCATTCCGGAACCGATCCAGTTCCATAAGTCTCCACGGGCGGACCGATCTAGTAAGTCCTGCACCCCATTGGAGGCTGACATGCACCAGGATGCACGCCTTAAAGAGGTAATGGTCAGACCATGACAAGGGCTCCATCACCCTGACTTCTACTAACTGACCTCCTGCCTCAAGACCGGTGCAGAAAACCAAATCCAGTGTATGTCCCTCCGCATGTGTGGGGCCACAGATGATTTGGGACAGGCCCATGGTTGTCATGGAGACCATGAACTCATGCCTTGTTCCTCCAAGATTGGTGTCAGTGTGGATGTTAAAATCCCCCAGGACCACTAGTTTCGGGGTCTGGAAGATCACATCAGACACCAAATCAGCAAGAGCATGTAGGGATGCCACTGGGCAATTGGGTGCACGGTACACCAGCAGCACCCCTAAACTGTCCCTGCCAAATCCAACACAAGATGGAGGCACTCAACACCTGGTGGAGCCTGCACCAGATACCTCCTAAAAGACAGTGCATCCTTGATAACAATAGCTACAC
>QEPC01013002.1:10191716-10225532 GCA_003113815.1 Sphenodon punctatus | reverse complement strand
TGTATCGATGGGGTCACCATCCATCCCGTTCTCCAAGCCCGCAGCTTGGGCTTCATCTTTGACATGCACCTCTCTTTTAAACCTTACATTGACTCTGTGGCCAAATCCTGCCGATTCGCTCTCCACAACATTGCCCGCATCCGCCCCTTTCTCTCAATCCGCTTGGCCAAAATCCTTGTTCATGCCATGGTTATCTCTCGCCTCGACTACTGCAACCTCCTGCTTGCTGGCCTCCCTCGCTCTCACCTGTCCCCCCTTATCGCAATCCAAAACTCTGCTGCCAAGGTCATTCACTCTGCCCGTCACTTCGACATGTGCAGCCTCTCCTCCTCTCCCTTCACTGGCTCCCCCTTCCTGAACGTATCCTGTTTAAACTCCTGGTTTTCACGTTCAAATCGCTCCACAACCAAGCTCCCTCTTACCTCTCGGACCTAATTTCCCTACGCACTCCTGCACGCGCGCTCCGCTCTTCCTTTGTCCCCTCCCTCACTCTCCCTCGTTTCTCCTGCTCACCTAACCGCCTTTGACCTTTCTCCCTCGCTGCCCCCCATGCCTGGAACTCCCTCCCTGCCCGCATCCACCTTGCCTCCTCCCTCCGCTCCTTGAAATCCCTCCTCAAGACCCACCTTTTCCTTGCTGCCTTTTCCAATGCCTGCTAGTCTTTCCCCGTACACTTACTGTCTGCCCTCCTCTGCTGACTGCTGCTACCAACCTCTTTGTAACCAAGCCAAGCACATGCACCTGAGACTTCGCATCCGCTTGAATGTTTGTTTGTCTTCTCCCATGTCTCTCCCCTCTCCCTGTCTCCCTCCCTTTGTCTTTTAGATTGTAAGCCACCGGCAGGGACCGCATCTAATTCTCTGTTCTGTACAGCACCAGGTCACACGACTGGAGCTATATAAATGTTTATAATAATAATAATAATAATACCACACAGCCCCCTATCCCCACAGCAGCAGACACAGCTTGCAACTTCCCACAGGGCCCTGCCCTGACAGTTGTTACCTGGGGGGGAAGCAGAGTGTCAGGCAGCTCCTCCAATGGCTATTTCACCATCTCTGTTGCATTGCCAATTCCACTCCTCACCTCCCTCTGAGTTCAATGGGCACATGTACATATACGTCTGCTTTGACTTTGTTTCTTCGTTTTGTCACCCCAGACTTGCCTGATGAAGGACCCTGTGAGGTCCGGAAGCTTGCATACCTTGACCAACTGGAGTTGGTCCAATAAAAGAGATTGCTTTACCACTTTGTCTCTCTTGCCTATATTTGGAACCAACCCGACAAACCCTGCGTTCTGTACACTCCCTCCCACAGGCTTTCCCAGTAGCTTCTCAGCTCCTGGAAGGAGAGCTGGAAGCCAAAAGCTGGGTGAGACTCCTTCCTTGTCCTCTGGCCACTGAGGGGTCTGGAGTGATGAGGAGGCCAGGTTCTCCCTTTATTTGTCATCACTCTGGTGTCAGAGCTGTTGGTGTATCTCATCCCCCTGTGATGAGAGTTTCTCTAATAGATTGGTATTTATTTATTTATTCAAAATGTTTTGTTGCTTCTTTGACTAAACAAAAGGTGGGAACCAAGGCATTTTTCAACCCTAGATTATATCATCAGTGCAATGGATTAAAAGATGGGGGAGGGGGATATCCTCTCAAATAGGGCTGAAATGAATATTCATTTTGATTTCCGAATTAGACTAATTTGGTATATTAGTATCCATTTTAACAAAGTGGATATGAAGTGCTATTGATTTCCCACTTCATTTCTGGGAGCAAATATTAGTTTTGCTTATTTCACTTCAGTAACTTTGGCTACTTGGTAACTTTGTTCATTAACTTTGGCTGCTTGCCCACTTTCAGTAAGGGGCAGGGACTAATATGAGTTTAATTCATGTTAGCGAGGTCACATGAAACCCCTGATTGTGGGAATGGGGGTTTTAGCGTTATTTTTCCATGTCCCCATTAAATTCAATAGTGCAATACAGGGATGGATTTTGAGCCCTGTTTCGTATTATTGAATTTATCGGGGGAATAGAAAAATAATGCTAAAACCTCCGTGGCCATGATCGGGGGTTTCACATGACCACGCTAATGTGAGTTAAACTCACGTTAGTTCCCGCCCCTTACTAGCTGCTTACAAATGTGACATGGACCTGATTCACCCAGTTCCAGCCTGCCTGGGCCAGCACTGACCCCACACATTTGTTCCGGGTCCATCAGATGTGGGCCCAGTTCAAACCCCCATGGGGTTAGTGACTGGGCTGAAAACATGGGCCCAGAACAAACCAGGTCCACGGTCTGGCCCCGCAAGCCACCGAGGCAGGCCAGAACTGGGCAAACCAAGCAGATGTATCTGTTTGCGCATGCACCCAGTCCAGCATCAGGGGTCGCCATGGCAGCCAACCATGGCTGCCTGTCATGGAGGGGGCGGGGCACCGGTCACAGTGCATGTGTGTGGCCAGGCAGCCACATGTCACTCCCCACCCCCTCCCCAGCCAGATCCAGTCACAGGAATGTCTGTTCCCACCACCAGACCTAGCAGGGGGTAGCTCTCTCCAACCGTGGGCGGGATGGAGGCGGCAGTGCCATGTGAGTTAGCACCCACTGAACATGGGCAAACACCCTTTGTTTATTCAGTATTTTTAGGTATTTCAGTTACTTCAGTAGTGTTATTATACACTGACTGTTACAGGAAACTGGGTTCGATCCCAAGTCCCGCGCATCCTGCACGCAACCACACACAAACCATGCGGACCTCCATTTCAGGCACATTGTGCCTCACGGAAACCACACGCAGGATCCGCGGGGCTTGGGATCAGCCCCATTGCCATTATTGCTGTTAGCACATTAGCACTGTCGCACAGCAGTATGGTGTCATGTGCAATAGTGCTAAACTGTGCATCGATGTAACCAAAATACCAAAACAAGATACCAAATAAATGAAAACAAAAATACCAAAATGAAGATACTAAATAAATGAATTTACTGAAGTGAAATAACCAAATTAACTCCTCCCCCCCCAATTTATATCCCGCCTTTTCCCAAGACTGGCTCAAGGCAGTTTACAATCATTAAAACCAATGTTCTTGATTAAAATACATGTAAAATAAATCCCACCCGTCTCCATTCCCAACCCTCCCATCCCACCCACTCCTCCATATCCTGCCCAGGAGAACCACTCCCCAAGCCTTGCCCTTCCCTCTCAGAGAGGGGCTGCAGTTAACCTAAGCTAAGCATGGACCAGAGCATCCTGCATTGTGCATGGTCTCCTATATAGGAGACTTTCCCACAAGCCAGGAAGCGCATCAGCACCAGCCAGCAGCTAGCAGGCCAGAGTCAATGGGGTGAGGGAAACCTTCAGGAGACCAGAAAGCAGACACCCATGGGCCAGAAAGAGACTGCAGACTGGAGATTCTCCCACCCCTGATTTAAGCACACATCCAAGTTAATTTTCTTGACTACAAAACAGCATATTCATTTCATCCCTGCTCTCTAATCCGCACTGCTTCACTGCTTACTGTTGCATTTTAAAATCCAAGAAATTTAATTGATCTTTTTCCTTGACATGTAGTTTCTGGCTATAAGAAGGCTTGCAAACTTTGAATTTTATTGTCTTTCAAGAATAAGGCTGTTCAGTATTTCCATCATAAATGTCTCTATCCTGGGCCTCATAATATAAACATAATTAAAGTGCTGCAGGCTAAAAACTTGAGATAAATATAGTACCAGTTACTAATTTGTTTTCCAAGTTGACTTGTAAAATTATATGACTGCAAAAGATAAAAACCACAAAATGGAAAATAAAATTACAAAACAGTGTTGAAATATTGAGGATAGCAAATGCTTTGTATTTCTTTTCCTTGTGGTCATGTAACAGAGTTTATATTCTGCATTTTAAAAAAAAATAGATGAGGATATATTAAAATATATAATATCAAAAAACCATTTGGTTTAACAGAGTTAAAGCTCTTACAAATTCAATCCTGCTTCAAAAAGCATGAAAATTGTAAGATAAGGCTCCCACCTCAAGTTGCACTCCATGTAAGCAATAAAGACATTGTACAGTCTAGTTCAATCTCTAGTGGGCCCCCATGTGGTAGCCAATTACGATAAATTGTTAGGGACTCTTCACCCCTATCTTACTCAGCAGAGCCGGAGGTCCCAAGATAGGGATGAGTTCAGGGGACGTGGGTCGCCCTGGTTTGATTATGAATGTAGCGCCAGTAGACGCAGTATGCACCAGGCTTTCCTTAGCTAGAAAAATAGCTTAGGACAGGAAGGGCGTAGGCTTTCCATAGACCAGAAAGTGGCCTATAGGAGACTGGTTAGGAAGAGAAAAAAGGAGTATTATCTGGTTAAATGGGCAAAAATACTTCAAGCTGCCAAGGTGGGGGATGCCAGACTGTATTGGAAAATTGTTAACGGTTTTTGGTCAAGGGGGAAGGATTTGGTAATGCTCCAGATTTCTGTGGCTCAGTGGGAAGCCCATTATCGTACGTTGTTCTTTGAACATACGGACGAGGGCGAGTGTGTCTTCCCTGATGCTAATATGCCAAGCTGGCCGGAGGTCACAGTTGGGGAAATTGGATCTTTGATTGCTCAACTTAAATCCAACAAAGCTCCGGGGGGCGGGATTTTCTCCCTCCTGAACTCTTTAAAAAGTACGTTGACTGGTGGGCCCCAGTCTTGGCTAGCCTGTTCTCTTCCATCGATCAGACAGGTAGGATGCCAAACTGTTGGGGAGAGACAATAGTGGTGCCCATATATAAAAGTGGTGCCAGGAATGAGCCATCAAACTATAGGCCCATAAGCCTTCTAAGCACAGCCAGTAAGCTATATGCCAGACATTTGCTGGGTCATCTGTTGGACTGGTTAAAAAGAGACTTTGTGATATTACCGGAGCAAGCAGGCTTCTCTGAGGGCCGATCTACCATCGATCAATGTAGCACATTGAGCTTTTTAGTAGATAAATATGTACATCGCAGGGGTAAACTTTATTGTGCGTATGTAGACTTTAAAGCAGCCTTTGATAAAATTGATAGAGTAAGATTGTGGCACAAATTGGAGAATTCTGCCATTGACAGGTGTTTGCTGGGCCTCATTAGGTCTCTCTATGGAAATACAATATCAGCTGTTCGTCTGGATTCTGGGGGTACTCTGTCAGGTAGTTTGAAAGTGTCATCGGGAATGCACCAGGGGTGTGTCATCACGCCTTTTTTGTTCAACTTTTATATTAATGATTTAGTGCCCCTTATGGCCAGAGCGTTTCATCATCCCCCAATGTTGGGTTCGCACCCCACGGGTTGCCTATTATATGCAGACGACGCGGTGCTGATGTCCCAGACACGAGTTGGCCTGAGGAGACAGCTGGCAGCGCTTGGGGGGTATTGTCGAGTAAACAAGTTAACCTTAAATTATAGCAAGACCAAGGTTATGGTTTTTGGATGTGCAAGGAAAATCTGGCAGTGGCAAATAGAGGGCCATAGTCTGACTCAGGTCTCCATGTACAAGTATCTGGGGGTTTTTGTTCAATGCTACCTCTCGTTGGCACCTACATAAAAACCTGACCCTGGGACGTGCGAATGGGAATATAACTGCACTATTACAAAGCTTTCATAAAAGGGAGAGGGGCTTTTTGACTATAGCATTAAAAATACTTGACTTCAAAATTAAGACCCAACTACTCTATGGGGCAGAAATATGGGCATTGGACTTCTCCCAAGAATTGGATAAGATTTAGGTTAGATGCTTATGAACTTTGCAGGCAGTTCCAAACAGCATACCATCTGTGGCTGTAAGACTGGAGACTGGCGTAACACCCTGGAGTTGTGCCATGTGGGCTTGGCCAGGCTATAACCCTGTGATTGCGAATAAACGCCTTTGTGTCTCCTTCAACAAGTCCGGATCTCCTTAGTCACAAGCGTGCTGACCCCTTTGTAAGTGCATGGGGTCACCAAATAAGAGCCAAAATACGACACATGGGTTTATCCGTTGAGGAACTTACATGGAAGGGGGGAAAGGCGGCTAAAGTGGAAGTTAATACTAGACTTCGGGATATTAGTAGGCAGCAAGATTATGCTAAGGTAGCTGGTCTTAGATCCCTGGCACATTATGGTGACATAATTCCTATTTCCCCAGGCATGGCAGACTATTTGGGCAGACCATGTGGGTTCCGGAAGATCCATCTGTTCCTGCTGGCCCGGATGAACGCTCTCCCTACCAGGCTCCTTGAGGGTAGATATAGGGGTATTCCCCTTGCCCAAAAGTCCTGTCCTTTCGACAATCTGGTGGCTGAGACTGCTGAGCATATACTCGGCGAGTGCCATCTATACGATGGGCCAAGGTCACGATGGTTAACAAGGATCTTGGGAAGTTTGCCGGGGAGATCCCCCCAGGAAATCCTAAGAGTGCTGCTCAGAGACGCTGTATGGGAATTAACATATGCAGTAATGTGCTTCTTGGTGGAAGCATTTCAGGTTAGAGCGCTCTTTCTGCACAGCAAATCAGTCCCTGAGGTCACTGTACCCTCTTTATTGGGGGAGTAAGGTTGGTTGGTGGGCCCCTCTCTTTCTATTATGTCCTGGGCTTACCGTGTTTCATATTCTCGTTTTATATTTTTGTCTTATATTTTTACTCTACAGTAGGCGCTGTTAAGTGAATCATTATATATTATCTTATATTTTAATTTTGAATGTTGGGTGCTTGAGTTGACAAACTTGTTGAATATGACTATGTTTTGTGAATTTTGTTTAACATTTATGCTTTGTTGTAGGCAAGGACCTTTTGGTTACGCAAATAAAGATGAATTGAATTGAATTGAATTACAAAACAGTGTTGAAATATTGAGAATAGCAAATGCTTTGTATTTCTTTTCCTTGTGGTCATGTAACAGAGTTTATATTCTGCATTTAAAAAAAAAATAGATGAGGATATATTAAAATATATAATATCAAAAAACCATTTGGTTTAACAGAGTTAAAGCTCTTACAAATTCAATCCTGCTTCAAAAAGCATGAAAATTGTAAGATAAGGCTCCCACCTCAAGTTGCACTCCATGTAAGCAATAAAGACGTTGTACAGTCTAGTTCAACCTCTAGTCATCTCTCACCTTGACTACGGCAACTTCCTCCTTATTGGCCTTCCCTGCTCTGATCTCACCTCCCTCATCTCTGTTCAACTCTCTGCAACCAAAATTATCCACCTTGCTCATCACTTTGACCACATTCAGCCCCTCCTCTCTGCCCTACACTGGCTCCCTCTACATTCAGCACAACCTTCAAGGCTCTTCATGGCCTTGCTCCCCCATATCTCCCTGCTCTTGTATCCTGCAACACTCCTGCCCAGGAGCTTCATTCCTCCCCTGCACTCACCTGCTCACGACCCCCTCACTCCTCTAAATGTCTTTGCCCCTTCTCCCTTGCTGCCGCTCATGCCTGGAACTCCCTCCCTGGACACATTCATTCTGCTCCCTCCCTCTCAAATTCAGATCCCTCCTGAAAACCACCTGGCTTTCCCTAGCTTGTCATGAGTGAAATTGAATCCTCTTCCCCCCTCAGAATCTAATTCCCTGTAACTAAATGAATCATGTGCACCTGCAGCTTCTCAACCTCATGGATGTACTCTTGTCTCTCCCAACATTCACCTTCTCCTTGGCCCCCCCTCCCTTGTCTCTTAGATTGTAAACCCCTTATAGGGTATGGACCTGTCTGCAACTATTGATTGCACAGTGCCAGGTACATCGCTGGCACTATATATATAAAATAATATTAATTAATTAATTAAGTCCATCAAGCCCAGCATTCTGTCTTAGACAGTGGCCAATATCTGTCTCTTAGGAGAAATACCCAACAGGTCACCATGGGCAATCCATTCCCTGTTGTTCCAGCCCCCAACAGTGAGAGATTACGTCGCCAAAACTTACTTGGCTAATAGCTGTTAACAGACCTATCCTCCCAAGAGCTTATCCAATCCCTTTTTAAACTAGCTACACTACCAGCCTTGACCGCTTCCTCTGGCAGCAAATTTCACAAGTTATTTGTGCACTGAGTAAAAAAAACACTTTCTCTTAGTTGTTTTAAATCTGACAACTTCACTCAGCTGCAGCTTTACTAAACAACTTTATAAAGACAAAGTGGATCAAATGATATATTTTATTGGTGGAAATAAGCAAGCTGTCGGGCCACACAGGTCCCTTCCTCAAGCATGTAGCACAGCCAGTAGAAATATATAAAAAGAGGAAGTGTCGGGCAGGTATATATGAGGGGGCATGGAATAAGTGAAAGTGGATAGGACAACGTAGCAGGTGGGTGTGGGGGGGAGAGAGAGAGAGAGAGAGATGTGCCAGACATTTAAAAACATCTGTAACATTATTTGTTGTAGGAGACAAGGTGTGACCCTGTGTGGCCCAAAAGCTTGCTTATTTCCACCAACAGTTGGTCCAATAAAAGATATCATTGGAACCACTTTTTCTGTCTGTCACTTGGGACCAACATGGCAACCGCGCTCTGTCTCTGGATTGTAAACAACTTTGCTACAGCTGCAGTCCTGAATGCAGTCCATATCTCCACAGAATAATGTTTGCTTCTGACAAGTGCTGTGATGAAAGTAGAGATCCAGAGTGTGTGTTCCGGTTACCGCCATTATCACACTTTATTGAGTCATTGGTTTAAAATAATTTCCTCTGTCCTGCAGATTCCCCAAGGCTAAAAGAGCAGTAGCCTTTCATAATAATTGGTTGACTTATCCAGGTGGATGCATGTGCCTATTTCCAGCAGAGGAAATAAGTTTAATGAATAGAGAACTTACCTGACTACAAAGCTTTGGATCATTCAAAATCAGAAAAAAGGAACATTGCTACAGTGAAAAATGGAAATTTTTGTGATTACTGATAATATCTTAGATAGATACTGTTGCTAAATAATACAGTCCATAATCTCCAGTGTAATCCAACAATATGGACCTATCCGGAGACCAGTGGTGCTCAGCAGGGGTGATGCCAGAATAATTAAGCTGGGAAGGGGTGGTGAAGAGGATTATTAGTTGCACTGCAGGATTGGGCCTGCTGCCACTAGACAGCAGATGGGCGGAGAAGGAGCACATGTACTCTCACCACCCACTAAACAACTGATCTGGGGAGAAGGGGCCTGGAGGAGCTCCCCTCCCCCAATCAGTTGTTTGGCGGCCGGGGAGAGTGCACTTCTCTCAACCCAATCCTCAGACTTTACCATGCGGCAGGACTGCATAGGTCAACCAAACAGAAGGCAGCCCATTATCTCACATTTGCCCGGGTGGGACAACAGTAACACACAGCGCATCACCAGCCTTCTCCAGCGAATGCATCACGTAGCAGCTAGTTGCCCACCCTGAATCAGAACTGTGCCAAACATATGGCGGCCACCAGCCATATGGTCCACTGCATCACAGGCTGATGTGGGGTAAGGTTGCCCAATGTGGGATAATGTCTCGTGTAGTCTTACTCCCACGTATCTCGTGTAACCTTTCATAATAATTGGTCATCCAGTCCAGGTGGATGCATGTACTCCGCTACATTCTTCAACCACTGAGGATCCTTGCTTGTACCTAAATATGGTTTTTACAGGGTTGCAATAGATTATATTAAACTATTTTAGAACTGACTTGTGAGTCACTACAAATAGCTGTTATTGTTTCAGCCTCTTCATTTTTCAGTGTCTTTGTTAAGGGCCCAATCCTGCCCATGCTAAGTGACTTCAGTGACAGTTGAAAGGGATCAGTGCTTTATAAAACTAGTCCCTTTGTGAATGGGGCTGTTGTCTTTACCAGAGGAAACTGACATTTTTTAGATGCTTCATCTGATTGGCTCTCCTGCTGGGAAAGAGGGTGAGACAAAAAAATGGATCTCACCTTTGGAATGCATGGGGAACCAGTGGTCTCCAAGATGTACAGTAAAATGGCTTTTTAAATGGCTGGTTAATTTCATACTTTAACTGCTATTAAATTAGCATAAAACCAGTTTAAAATGTTGAATGTTATCAAAACCCTGAAAGATTTCAGTTTCCCATGCATCTCCGCAATGAGATTCATCTGTTCATTTCTTAGAGTATCTTAGATGGCAACTGCTTGTCAGACTATTCTTTGTTATGACATCTAAGAGGTTCCTTTTTTCATGTGCTGTGATTAGTGAATGTGCTGAAAGAGAGGCATGGTCTCAGTGGTTCACAGGGATGGAGCACAGGAATGAAAACCAGGAATTTTTGAATTTATTTATTGTCATGCCAATAAAGCCTTGCCGAATTTGAATCTGGCTTTTGATCTCTCACGCATTCTCTGTGGCTGTGAACAACTCAGCTCAACTCTGAGTAAAATCCTCACTGCCACCGCACACAGTAACCTCTGTGAATCTTTGCACCAAGTTAAAGCTATGTAAAACCTCCACCTGTGGCTGAGGGAGGATTATTCTGGTAGAGTAGAAGAAAGTCAGAGGGGGCTTTCATCTAAGAATCTTTTTCCAAGGCATGATGGGAAGAGGGTCTTTGAAGTAGGAGGAGCATGCTGGGGGAAGGGAGACTCTGCAGTACCACTGCTCTTAGGAATCAGCTTCCGTAACATAGATGGACTGATAAAGTTGTCTAAGTAATGCCTTGCTTAACAAGGCCGCCCACAACAGGAAGAGACAATGGTAGTCTAAAAGGCACTAAGGTACAAAACCATAATAGTCCTCCTTCCTTTTGGGCTTTGAGTTAAGAGGCACAGCACAGAATCTCCTTCCTTAACTCCCAATTTGTAATTGCACTACTTCACAGAAGAGCTAAGAACAGAAGTGCCATACTGGGTCGGACCAGCCGTTCATCTAGCCCAGCATCGGATCTCTGACAGTGGCCAGCTCTGGTAGAAGTACATGTACAGGTCATGGAGGTGTGACCTGATAATAACCACTCTCAACTACCAATAGCCTGAGGTTTAAGCCCCAGCTAGTAGGCGTTTATGGCTCTATCCTCTAAGAATTTGTTCATTTTCCGTTTGAAGCTAGTTATGGTGCTGGCTTTCACAGCCTCCTCTGGCAATGACTTCCACACCTGTATTGTCCACTGGGTGAAAAAGTACATCCTTTTGTTTGTTTTAAATCTCCTGCCATTTAACTTCAGAGAGCGTCCCCTTCTTCTCTTATTTGTGGGAAAGGGCAACCAACAGTTCCCTATTTACTTTCTCCATGACAGTCATGATTTTATAAACTTCTATCATATCCCCCCTTCATTGTCACTTCTCCAAGCTAAACAGCCCCAGCCTGTTGACCTTCTCCTCATATAGAATTCGATCCATCCCTTCTATCATCCTTGTTGCCCTTCTCTGAACCTTTTCCAGTTCTATTATATCTTTGTTGAGATGGAGTGACCAGAACTGCACACAATATTCAAGGTGGGGTCGTACCAAAGATTTATACAGTGGCATTATGATACTTTCCCTTTTATTTTCTATTCCTTTTCCAATAATGCCTAGCATTCGGTTTGCCTTTTTGACTGCTGCCGCACACTGAGCTGATGTCTTCAGGGAACTATCCACAATGGGTGCAGTCAGATGAGCTGTCTGGGCCCAATTCTTGCACCACCCCATAGCGGTCAGTCAGCCCCGCCACACCATGAGGTCAGCACAGGGAGCCAGGCACATGAACAGGGGGAAGGCAGGGGGCCAGGCACCATTGCAGAGCTGCCACCACAGCCGGGAGCTGGAGGCTCTGACCCCTGCAATGCAGGATTGGGCCCGCTGCCCATATGCAGCTGTTCAGGGAGGGCAGAGAAGGACACATGCTCCTCCCCCCCACCTGACAGCTGATGGGATGGGGAGCCCAGGAAGTTCATGCACCCTCTTCTTCCTGCCATCAGCTGTCAGTCCAGTCAGGTAGATTGGGGGAGAGGGAAGCCTGAAAAGAGCTCAGGCTTCCCTCCCCTGCACACACACACACACCCCAGCCACCTGACTGACAGCTGATGGGGTGCTCAGAGAAACTATGCATGTGCTCCTCTCCCCACTCTGACAAACAGCTGACTGGGGAAGCGGGGCCCAGAGGAGTGGGCACGGGTGCTCCTCTTGGCCCTCCTCCCCTGATCAGCTGTTTGTCAGGGTGGGAAGAGGGGCATCCGCGCAGCTCCTCTGGGCTTCCCCTCCTGCCATCAGCCCGGGTGGGCCAGAATCCTGCCCCGGCTGTGAAGTGACTGAAAGTAACAAGTGCTAGTGTCCGTCGCTCACGGCTTACAGGGTTTCCCCAAATTCACCCAGCTGCCACACGGGCTTGCTCCACCCTGGGCAGCCTTACCCCACGTGGGGTAAGGCTGCTCCATGACGTGTCCTCGGGATTTCTCCGAGGACACATCGTAAAGCAATCAGATGCTCACCCCACTCCGGGGCAAGGCAAACATCTGGCAGCCCCTGGACACATGAGCCACTGCATCCAGTGGCTCATTTGCCCATGGAGGGGCAAGGCTGCCCAGGAAGGGGCAAGCCTCCCTGTGTGTTTCGTGTGGCTCCAACCCAATGACTCCAAAATCCTTCTCCTGAGTGGTTACACTGAGACGATAACCCAGCATCATGCATATATAATGAGGATGATTTTTCCCTATATACATCACCTTGCACTTAATATTTAATTTCATTTGCCATTTTAATGCCCATTCACCTAGTTGTGCAAGACCCCTCTGTAGTTGCTCACAGTCTTCCCAAGTCTCAACTATCTTAAATAATTTGGTGTCGTCTTCAAATTTAGCCAGCTCACTCTTTTTATCCCTTTATCCAGATCAGTAGTGAATATGTTAAACATTACTGGTCCCAGTACCGACCCTTGAGTCACCCCACTATCGACTTCTCTCCAACTTAAAAAATGACCATTTATTCCTACCCTTCATTTCCTATCTTTTAGCCAGCTACCAATCCATGGCAGGACTCTTCCTCTTATCCCATGACTGCTTTGCTCAAGAGTCTCTGGTGAGCGACCTTGTCAAATGCTTTTTGAAAATCCAAATCTAGTATATCAATCACAACACCCCTATCCACGTGCTTGTTGACATTATCATAAAATTCTAATAGATTAGTGAGGCATGATATCATCATGCTAAACCCATGCTGGTTTGCTAAACCTATGTTGGGTTTTATCCATCAAATCATGCTTGTCAATATGCCTACTAATTCTGTTTTTAACAATGGTCTCCACCAGTTTGCTCGGGACTGTTGTCAGGCTTGCCTGTCTGTAGTTTCCAGGGTTACCCCTGGAGCCCTTCTTAAAAAGTTGGTGTTACATTTGCTAGCCACCATCCTACTGGCACAGAGGACGATTTTAGCAATAAGTTACATATTACTGATACTAGCTCAGCAATTTCAAATCTGAGTTCTTTCAGTACAATTGGATAATGCCATGTGGCCTGGGGGACTTGCTACTGGTTAAATTTTTGATTTGCAATAAGATCTCTTCTGGCGTGAAGCTGATTTGAGATAATTCCTCAGATTCATCACCAACAAAAAATAGTTCTGAAGAAGGTATTTCCCCAACATTCTCTGCAGTAAAAACTGATACAAAGAACTGATTTTAGTTTCTCGGTAATGGCCTTGTCTTTGACTGACCCCTTTACTCCCTGATCATCTAGCAGACCAACTACCTCTCTAGCAGGTTTCCTGGCTCTGATGTATGGGGGGGAGGGGGGGTATTGATACTGAATTTTGCATCCTTAGCAAGTTATTTCTCAAATTCTCTCTTCGTCTGCCTTATAATGGTTTTACACATTATCTGTCCATGTCTGTGCTCATTCCTATTTACCTCATTTGGAATACTTTTCCATTTTTTGAAAGACAACTTTTTGGCTCTGATAGCCTCCTTACTGTTACCATTCAGCCATGCAGTCATTTGTTTGGTTCTCTTCCTGCCTTTTTAAATTTGTGGTATACATTTAATCTGGGCATCTAAGATAGTAGATAGTCTCCATGCCTCTTGCAGGCCTTTGACCCTAATGACGTCCCCTTTTAGTTTCCCCTTAACTAAACGTTCTCATCATTGCAAAGTTCCTCTTCTTGAAGTTAAACACCTTTGGGGTAGACTTATTAGGTAGTCTCTCCTCTAATACCATGTTGAACCTAATTATATTGTGATCGCTATTAGCAAGTGGCTCTGCCACCATTACTCCTTCCATTAGACCCTCTGCTCCGGTTAGGACAAGATCTAAAATAGGTTCTCCTCTTGTGGTTTCCAAGACAAGCTGCTCCAGGAAGCAGTCATTTATGGTGTCTATGAACTTGAAGATTCATTAATTTTTAAAACTCCAAATCAATGTTGCACTGCAGCTCCAGTATTTCAGCAAAGACATAATGCTTTTTCAGGCTTCAACTAAGACAAACCTGGCCAGTGAAGATTTTAACTTGGGCAAGAGAAATCGCCTCTGGGATATGGCTGGATGAGAGGATGGAACTTGTCCTTATATTCCCCAGTGTAAAGGAGGACTCCTAGTAGCCCTTTTCCCTGAACTTGAGAAGAGTTTAGGTGATGTTGAGACCCTGACCTTCATGTTTTCCCCAATAAACTCAAGTGTAATCTCTTTTATGAACTGAAGCTTAACACCAAGTGTTGTTTTTAACAAAAAATATGAGCTTGACATGCTTTTTTGGCATTGATAAAAGAAAGCTTCACCTTTTATCTGTGCAGATTGTTATTCCGTAAGCCCACCCTTCAGTCTCAGTAACAGGATGGAAGTTCAACCAGTTCTACAGTTTCTCCCGCTCTGACCCTTCCCTGTCTGACACAGCTGCTGGTTTCCTATGAGAAAAGAATTGGGATTTTTGTGAATCTCTTCAACTGTTCACTGAATCTACAAAATTAGTATAATACAAATGCTGACAGTTAAAGCCAGGGTGTTAAAATGGCTGGGCCAATTTTTTATGGCAAGAACTTTTTTTTTTTTTTTAGCTTAAAGAACCCTTGTGTTAGGGGGGACAGGGGAAGAGGGAAGGTAGATCTGGCTAACCGGCTAATTGATCCCTCGAGTACTCTGCACACTCGCGAGGGGGCACCACGATGGTTGGGAAAGACACCCCTCAGGTTGTAATAGGGCCGCTAGCTTAAGGATAAGCGGCGGCCTATCTCATCATAGGGGGGGAGACAGCAAGGCCCTGAGTGGACCCCCACTCGAGTGTGCTGGTTGCAAAGGCAACCCCTTAACCCCCACGAATTCACCAACCTCGCACGTGCCCCAGGGATACACACAGGGAAGGGGGTGCTTACCGGTGCGGAGGGCAGGGGGAGGCTCCGGTGGGTACAGGGGTTCGGGGGGAAAGGAGGACTTACACACACTACCAGGGGCGGGGTTGAGGCTGAGGGAAGACGGGCCCCACCGAAGGGGGGGGGGAAAGTGCCCACCACCCACACTTCTCCCACTCACACACACCCACTGCTAAACCCCACTCTTTACTATCTATAGCTACTCACTCGCCGCGACCACACCCACGCACCACACTCTCACTCCGTCCACACTCCTCACGTTCCAAAAGATACTTCCTACTCCGTCAAAGCACAAGGGGCCAGTCTGCAGCAACGCTGTTCACCGGCGTTGCTCTGCAGTCCCTGGCTTCCTTTTAACTGTCTGCTCCCAGCCCCGCCCTTTCCTGGAGGCGTGCTGAGCGACGCCGCGTTTCTGGTGGCCCCGCCCCTTCATTCCCCGCCGGCCTCACTTCTACTAGCTTTTGCGGCGGCGGAGACTGTTCCCGCCGCCGCGCCTGAGCCCGCTGTACCTGCATCCCTGATTTGCTCCCACGCTGCTGTGGGCCGAGGGCTCGCCTCCCCTGCCTCCGTCCTCGGGTAGGCTGCAACCTTACACCTTGTGCTTTTAGCAATAAAATCCCTGGGTCCTCAATGTATCTCACCCTGCCCTTCCCCCAGATTAAGATTTATTGTATATTATACATTTTCTGGATACACCAGCTGCAGGGGCAGAAACTGACATACTCTAGTGAGTTCAGTGGAGCGCTTCTGATTTACAGTAGATGAGAATCTTTCCATCTGTATTAACATTGGAGCCTCTTTCTCCCTCCTCCTTTTTCACAGTCTCTGGATTTGATTCAACTCTGACATATCTGCTCCTTCTTTTCAAGTTATATTATCTTTCTTAAGCTTCCCCATTTCAAGTTATATTATTTTTCTCTCTTACTCCACCCCTCTCTCTTTCATTGTTTTAGTCACTCGTCAGCTAAACATGAGCTTCATAGCTCCTATATTCAAGCTGAACTTTTTAATTTACAGAGTTGAGCTACATTTAAAATCAGGCCAAAAATGTTCCCTTATCTTTCCTTTCGAATGTAGTAAATTATATAAAGTAGAGCAGCTTTAGTTACATATTGATTTACTTATTAAAAATGTTAGATACTGTTTTGATCATCACCTCTGATCAGAAATTACACCACACTCTCTCACAAACAGAGAGAGGATGCCTTCTAACGTGACAGCACCAAAACGCCACCACAGACTCACCCATTCCGGAGTGGGGCCAGCACCGCAGCCAGGGTCCAGCCAGGCTGAGGCCCCTGAACTAACGTGATGGGGGCTTGGCCATGGGGCGGACATGTATCCACCTGGCCCCACAGTGCGGCCAGCGCCCCGCCCCCCTCCCTGATGTGCAGCTATGGTGGCTGGCTAATGGGGGCTGCCATGTCACACACGCACACCACTCCGGACCACAGTCAGTAAAGCGGGCTTTCAAGCATGAAAGCCCGCAGCGGGATTTTGACCTTGGTGGCGGCTAGTCCAGGGTGTGACTCGTGGATGTCCCCGAGTCACAGCCCGGGCTAGTCACCACCACATTGGAATCCATCCCGTGCAAACATCTGGAAGGTGTTTTCTAACATGATGGTGGCCCACAGAGTAAAGTGCGCAAAAGCTGGCCACCATCATGTCTGAAAACACCCGGGGGGAGGGGGGTAGACATGCGCCTCCCCACCCATCACCCACCCATCATGCACATTGTAAGGATGCATTGGCACCCTAAGCAGCCCTGCAACATGCACAAAGCGTGGGTGATTGGTGGGTAATGGATGGGGAGGTGCTTGTCTAAAAACACCCAGAGGGCGAGTACTTTACTTGCATAACTAATGTGTATTTATTGTTTTCCCTGAATTATCTACTTTGGTTACCTCTGGAGATGGCGCAGTTCAATGCAATATGGCAGCCCCTCTCTTTAAATGACACAGTAGACTAATTGTTTCCTGTTTGTTTACATTTTAAAAATATATCAGTGCATATATTGTTTCATTTGGGGATTCTCTACCATAGGAGAAAATTTTATTTAATTTTTTTTTAACCAGTAAGCAAGACATCCAGAGCAAGGCTTCTGACTGATAAATGATCCTTTTCAACGAGATCTGCACGTTTAGTGACAATTAATGATTTCAATTGGTTAGTAAAGCCAAATGCTTGGCCATTTGAACTGAGCTTTTATTTCATTGACAAAGTTAGGAATGTGAGGGTCTTTTAGAGTTCAGAAGTAGCATATATAAAGATCCAAGACCACACTGAATCAGTGCCATAGCCAGAGGCCTGGTATCTCACACAGGCTGGGGCTGCGCTGTAATCTATCATGCTGTTGCTAAGAGGATATTAATACTAGCATTTAGAGCTACAGTCATGTGTCCTACAATCCTGTGTTTGTATCAGCATGTCAGATGACCAATTACAAATTGAGACTCCTGTGTATCACACTGTTTAAAAGAGGAGTGATGGCAGTAGTACAGTTAGCAATTAAGGCACTTGGGCCTTAGAGGGAAAGTAGAGCACAATGAAGTCCTTATTATTTGTTCTCATCCTTTGAATGAAGTTAAAACAGGAGAATACACCTATTAAAGTGAATAATTGTGCCTGTTGGGCAAGCCCTTACAATTACTTTTGGAACTCTTTGATTGCATTAAGGGCAACAGTACGATATGGAGAAAAGATCTTGTTTCTGTCACTTGGCATGACTTTAAAATCATTAGGAACCAGGGGAGTTTCTTCCATGTGATTGCCTGCCCTCTCTTTTCAAATAGCTAATGAATTAGGTAGATAACAATATTAGAGCCTAGACTACAAAAGCCATGTTTTTATTGACTCCATAACCCTGTTCAGAGATGAAAGAATAACACTGTTGTTACTGCTTTGTAAACATTTATACCTCAGGTGGTATGTCCCTGCTAGTGCTAATGCAAGACTGATGTCTCACTTTTTAACTTTGAAAATACAAGCACTTAAACCCTCTCTTAGAAATCCCAGTTAAAATGCAAACCACAGAGACTGGGTGGCTCCAAGAATTGATAATGGGAGGGAAGCAAAGCCTTTCTCCTTCAGATCACTGGCTGGAATCCACTCCTACCTGGCACTGCAGTGACTAGAGTTTATCATCCTTTAATATTTGCTTAGTGCCTATGTATAATAATTGGTGGGTTCAGTCCAGTTTCTAGTAGACAGACAACCAAACCTTAGCTCCTTGGAAAAGCCATTCTTTCAGCTGGTCCAATTGGTCCTCTCAGTGGAGAGGTCAAAGAATGAAATGGCATGAGAGCAAACTACTCTTTCAGGACAACTGTCTTCCAGGCAGGGTTGGACACAACACGGGGGGGGGGGGGGTGAAATGAGCTTTGACCCCCTATGCCTGGAACTTTCTCCCTGAACACACATGCTGCTCCCTCCTTCCTGCCCTTCAAATCCCTCCTAAAAACATTCTCTTCGGTGTGGTTTTTCCCTAGCGCCTCACCCACATAGGCCCTTTTTACATGAGACGCACCCACTCATGCCCCACACAGGTCCACTACTTGAGCAGGAGTGGGTGCTGCCCGTGTGACTGCCACCGCGGGTAGGTGAGCATGTGTGTGTGCACGCTCCTGCAAAACACACATGCCCACCCACCTCCACCTGTCACCCACGTACAGAGCAATTGGTCCAAACAGTGATTGCGCTGTGTGGGGGAATTGGGGGAGATTGGTGTGCACCTGTATACACCACCACCCCCATGTCGCCCACACTGACACGCACACACCCATCCCCCTGCAGCCACAGCCCATGTAAAAAGGACAAAAGATTGCTCACTGATGCTTCTCCTTATACCACCTTATGCTTCCAAATCTCCTACCTCTCCTTGTAACTGAGCTAAGCACGTGCACTTGCAGATTCTCAGCTCTGTGAATGCATCTCGGATGCTCCCTATGTTCTTTTCCCCCTTGCCTCCTCTCCCTTATCCATCTTACATTACAAACCCCTTGGGGCACAAAGCTGTGTCTAAGCATGACTGTTCAGCACCAGGCACATTGCTAGCTCCATATAAATATATGTAATAATAATCACAACACAAGTAAAGTGCAGGGAAGTTGGGGAAGTTCGGTTTTCCCAAGTCTGGGTCAGGCTATATGGGTGGGCAGAGTATCCCACACTACCACATGCTTCGGAACATCCCGGAGCATGCAAGCGGAGCGTGCCGCCCAAACCCGGAACACCGGCTGGGGGTGGAGCAGCGGTCCATCTAAAAGATGGCCAGCCACTGCAGCTCTGCTCCCAGCTGCCGGTTGCCCTGGCAACCGCCATAGGGCTGCGGGTGGCAGCCTACAGTGGCTGCCGATCTGCCTGCAGCTCTATGATGTGGCAGAGGGGCGAGCGTGGGTAGTCCGCAATAGCAGCAGGCTCCATTTAAACCCAGTGGAGACTTTCCATACAGCACACATGGAGGCTGGAGATCTACCTTGCATATACACTGCAAAGTTTATAAATCCAGTTCCATACTTTTTTTTTCTATACGGGTTTTTTTCTAGGAAACTCTTAAAAAGTAAATGTCATCTTAGTTTATATTTATTAAAATGGAGCTTTTGGATTCAAACAGTTACATCTGAAATGATCCTATCTTATGATTCATTGCAGCAGATGACTTTTCTCGTCATCTCTGAGAATCTGTGGAATTCACATGATACATGTGTTATTTCTAGTGCAGATTCATATATATATATATATATATATATGATTTACAGGGCATTCTAGAACATAAAAATTGCTGTTTGGGGAGGAGAAGGCAGAATAGATTGCTTTGCTTGGAATGAACAACATATGTGATTTAGGCACTGATAATGTAGTTATTGCTGCTAGACGCCATCATAGGTGTGCATGGTAGTGCACCCCACCCCTTTGGACTCATGCCTCTCCAGTGACGTGTGGATGCAACTGCAGCTCCAGGATTGGGCTCCCCACCAACATAAAGGTCAAACATAACAGCTCTGCTTGTCTTCTATTGGTCTCCTTGATCTGTTGGGATGACTATCATACTCGTTTAGTGAGGGACTGCGAAGAAGACTAAGACAAAGACATGTATTTTTACATATGTAACCCTTGTACCAATGATACCGGTGGCAAAAAGGGCTGGGTCACTTTTCTAGGGGTTTTTCACACCTAAAACTCTGGCTTGAGCCCCCACCCAGAAACCTCAGACACTAAATTTCCACTGAGCAACCTGGCAGACTGTTACCTTCTCCACTTGCAAGCACACCAGCTAGGTTATGAACAAATGAGTTTTATTAAAAGGTAAGAACTAGGGCTGTACCGAATAGTACTTCCGAGTACCCGGGCAGAATACCGAAGTTCCGAGTAATCAGCCTGAGTACTCGGCAGTCCTTTGGCACTGTTTCCGAAGTTTTGGAGTTTGGACTTGGGATTCTGGACCTCTGGAAACTTCGGAAACTTCATAAAGTTGTTCCAAAGTTCTTGAACCCGCAGCCAAAGCACTACCCAGAAAAGCAAGCTAGCAAGATTGGGACAATTGCTCCAGAAGACAACCCCACAAAAGTACAACTGTGTGCAGAAATAAAAAAAACAACAACCGTAGTATACCCACAGTATGGCCCACCATCAGCAGTGAGTGTACCCACTTTAATCATTATGCCAACCAAGCAGTGCACAAAAATGCAGGCTAGCAAGGGACATTCACTCAAGAAGAATACTACAACCCCACAAAACAGTCTGCAACTGTATGGAGAAATAAATCCCACCAAAAGCCAGCAAGCCCAGGCCTCAGCAGTCACAAAATTAGGAAACCAGACATTCACACATACACCCCAAGGACACTCTCTTGGCATGGCATTGATACTGTGGCACTGGTAACTTGAACAGACCAGGCAAAGGGAAGTGGAGCCAGGCAGAGAGATCCCAGTCTGGCCTCATGGTGCCAAGCAGCTGGCAGAACAGTAGAAGTTACACTTTACAATTAGGCTCTGTTGTGCCATGCCACAGCCTGAACAACACACACAACCCTGCAAAACAGTCTTCAACTGCATGGAGAAATAAATCCCACCAAAATCCAGCAAGCCCAGGCTCCAGCAGTCACAAAATTAAGAAACCAGACATTCACACACACACACACAACAGCGGCACCCTCTTGGAATGGCATTGGTACTGTGGCACTGGTAACTTGAACAGACCAGGCAAGAGGAAGTGGAGCCAGGCAAAGAAATCCCTCTGGCCTCATGTGCCAAGTGTCAACCAAGTAGCAGGCAGAACTAGAAGTAATGTGGCACCTAATTATTATTATTTTTAAATTGCATGGCATGGTAAAGATAAAGGTAACCCCCGTCCCCCAGCACTGCCTGTAGACAAGACAGGCCAAGCCATACCAGGACAGGTCAAGCCAGGCACCCCTCCCCATCCCAGTCGATTACTTACAGATCCAGTAGCACTATACCACACAGCCAAATTCACCAAAGAGAATGGACAAAATGGTTGCAGCCACTTTTATTTTGCTCTGCCAGCCAATCAAAAGCTTGCCATCTGGCTTGGTCAGTCCATCAAAACTTGCCATCTGGCTTACCATCACTCAACTGTCCCCTCCCATACACCCCTTCTACCAAATATGGCACTAAGTTTCATTTCCAGAAGAAGCTCAACTGTCCATCAGTCCCCCATGCATGCAGCAGCTTCCAAAGTTTCTAAACTTTTCCAAAGTTTTCCAAATAATGGTCTTGGTCTTCTTTTGGACTTTCAGAACTGAATACCATAATCTTCAGCAATTTCCAGAGTTTTCCAAAAACCCAGTTACAGCCCTAGTAAGAACTAGAGAGGTATTAAAACATAAGAGCATCTGGTGCTAATAAGCTATCCCACACATAGGTCCCACCCAAGAGTCTGAGGTCCCAGCAAGAATAAGTTCTGGGTTCCCAAACCCCTTCACCCCACTCATAGTTCCTTGGGGAATGTTCAGTCCTCAGGGCCCCGGTTGTCTCTTCCTTGGCCTCAACCTACTCCAGGGAGGCTGTTCCTCAAAGACTGCTGCGTCTCTCCATCACTGGCATCACTGGCATCCCCATCCCCAGTCATGCCTCACCAGTCTTCACCTCAACCTCTCGAAGAAAGCTGCTGTTGCTTCATCCTCAGGAGACCCTGGGAGCCCACCTCCTGATCCAGCAAGTGATTTCAGCAAGGGACTGTATCAGAAGGGCGTACCAGGTCTGGTCATCCCACGCTGGCTTCTCTCTCTCTCTGACACTGTCCTCAAGAGACCCTGGAAGTCCACCTCCTGATCCAGCAAGTGATTTCAGCAGTGGGTTGAATCAAAGAGTCTTACTAGATCCACTCATCCTATGCTGGTTGTACTCCCTGGTGCTGTCCTCCAGGGACCCTCTTAATCCCAGCAAGTGATTTTAAAGAGGGTCCCTGAAGGGACCCTCTAATCCTCTGACTGGGATTAGAGGGACTCCCTGGGCACTATCAGCACTCCAGGGATCTCCTGGTGTCACCCAAGGAAGGAATACCCCAGCACACTGCCAGTATGCACCAACATCTTCTCTTAATCTTTTTTTTTTTTTTAATCTGTGCAGAGGTGGGGGGGGGGGGGGGGGGGAATTTCCAACAGCTTTGTAGGGTATAGTGACTTCCACTCAAATCCACCCCAGTGTCTTGCTAGAACCACCGTTGTTGTAGGGGCCACTGTTGCACCCAAGGAACTAAATTCCTAGTGTCCAGGGGCTGTAGTTTGTCCTTTACTTGTTCCCCAGTCACCTCCCATCATGCATCTGTGACACTTGCATGCAAATTAGGCATACATGTAAGTGATGTACACCCACTGAGTACATTGCCTTCACTTTCAATGGGCTGTTTAAGTGTGCCTGCAAATGAGGCACACCCATTCAGTACATTGCTTCCTCTTTTGATGGGCTGTCTAAAACCTTGGGCTATACATAGAAATACAAGACTTGCTCCTGCTCCAAGAATTTACTACACACATTTTAACAAAATGCAAAGTCTTAACTACAAGTAAGGGAAAGAGACAAAAAGAGAGGACAAGATTTCACGAATAAGTTAAAGTTGTTAGGTGTGTTGCATATGCATCTCTTGTGAAGTGTCCAGATTTTTTAACAGTCCACCACGGTGTCTAAGCCCAAGCACCACAGTGTCTCAGTCAGTAGAACTCAAGGTTCCACTTTTGCACATCTCATCACAGAGCTTTGTAGTCATAAGGCTGTATTGCATCAGCAACAAGTAACATCTCATTTTAGAGAATAGGAAAGAGTTTACTGAAGAAGCATCATTTGAGGTCTCATCTCCCAATCAGAATTGGTTGGAAGTGTATCATTTGTTTCCTTCTACATCAAAGTACAGAGCTATGACCCACTTGAGAAAAAGTGACCTGGGATTATAATAACGACAGAAAAATAGAAAACAAAGGATAAAAAAGGTAAAAAGAGAAATTGGTTTCCATGCTAAATCTTGGTGTAAATCTTAAGCGCTCAGAGGTATTTTTTACTTTGATGGTGTCACAACAGTTTCCTCGCTCCAAATCTCTTCTCATGTCAAATTTAAACTCAGTTTGGCCTTGAAGGCACTAAATAATCTCATCTTCTCCCACTCTCTGTTTCTCACTTCCTTTCACACTGCATCTGAACTACACCCTTAGTTCAGCTGAACAGCCTCCCATCTTCATCCTCCCTTTATCTCCTGTGTCCTTCATATTCCTACTGTATACGCCACTTATTTGGGGAATCCCACCTTGTTCTGACAATCTCAACATGCTCTTCCTTACTTAAACTATTTCTTTGTGACCTCTCATTGTTTGTCTTGCCTATTTTAGGGTGTTAACAAATAAGACACACACCCACTGTAGCATGCAGCTCGTACTCACATGTTTAGCATGTAGACCCTAATAAACAGGCAGTCTCTGCATGTATTTCTTGTGCGTTTGGGCAGTCCCCACTCACAGGTTTAGCTAGCATGACAAACCTAATACACAGGCAGGCAGCGGTCGCTCCTCGGAACACTCTAGGCTTTTCACCAGGGGCATTGCCCCTCCTGGCCTGATCCCCCTCAGCACACTCTTCATTCTTTTAAAAAGAAAGAAAAAAAACAAAAAGAAAAAAAACCTCACCTGAGTCCCAAAGGCACCGAGGGAGGAGCGGGAGAGCCAGCAACCAGCTCCAGACTTGTTCCAAGTCCTCCGGTTCAGCAATCAACTGAGTGCTCAGTGTTGTTGTTGTGCCTCCCTGGACACATTTGCAGGCAGGAGCTGAGGGGGTGGGGGTCAGTGCCTCCTGCTGAGCCTGCTCTAAGGATAAGGGACAAAACTTTACAAAAGCAATTTGGGCTATTGGGCTTAGAGCTCATGCTGCCTGAATGGGGAAAAGCACTTTGCTTTTCCCACCAGTGAGGGCAGTGTTCCACAGAACCCTATGGGCTGCTTTGAAAGACTCAGTCTGGACTGGAGACTCAAACGCCCAGGCAGTGTGTGCCAGTGTTCACAGCTGCTGCTACTGAGGGCTCAGGCTGCCTGCCTGTACCCCACCCCCTAGGGTGGGGTTAAAAGAGAGCTCTCCTCATTTGGCATGCTAGTGATCTGCGCCATTTTGGAAGAGTGCTGGCTGGCCTGGCTTGTGGCTTTGGGTGAAAACAGACATGACACTTGTAACCACCCTTGGTGGTCATTTATGCATGTTGCAGGGAAACACAGGGCACCAATACAGCCCTGCAACATGCAGAAATAACCACCAAGGGTAGTTAGCGTCATGTCTGTTTTCACCCATTGTTACCCCACGCTGCTGCTGGGTCTGCATCAGACACATCCCCATTGGTGAGTTAGTTATTGTTAGTTATTTTACTGGGAAACACTGGTGAAAAAGAGGTCTGGGGGCTGCTTGGGGGGGGAAGAGAATGGGGCTTCTGGGGGGCTGTTTGGGGGAGGAAGGGAATGGGGCTTTTGGGGGGCTACTTGGGGAAGAGAGAATGGGGCTTCTGGGGGGCTTCTGGGAGACTGATGAAAATGGAGCCGGGGTTAAGGGGGCTGCTGGAGAAAATGGGGCTTCAACAGAGCTGTAACAGTGAAACATGTTTCAGGCGACAAGTGGAATTCCTCGCTGCTGCTTTTGTGGTGTGCTAAGAGTTCACATAATATGGTTCAGTTGGTTTAAGATCTGGTTTGCTTTTTCTTGTTCTGTGTTCATGTTTGCATGTGCACTGCTAGTTTCTCCCCCCCGCTCCTCTCCCAAACCCCTCAAGCATATGCAAAGGCTGTGACCATTTTCTGGTGCCCCCACTGGCCATGGCTACTTTTGGTTAAAATTGGTCTCTTTCTTGGCTGTTTTTGACGTAAACTGTCTGCTTTCTGTTTTATGGGTGGGAGACCTAGGGGCTTAGATGGAAGGGTTTCCAATCTTTACTGGAATGTTCCTTGCATTTTAAAATGGCCCTGCCCTCTGCAGTTTGGTGGGATGTTGTGGAAGGCTTTTTCACTAATGGTTAGTCCTTGCATGAATGCTCCATGTTTAGTTTCAGCAGAAACTACCTCTTACATTGCAACAGAGCTGTGTAGCATGTTTTGGGGGACAAGTGGAAATCCCCGCTGCTGCTATGGTGTGCTAAGGACTGCACATGATATTGTTGCCTTAAGATGGTTTGCTTTGCTTCCTCTGTGTTTGCGTGATGCATTGCTGCTTTCCTTCCCCCTCCCAAGCATGAGTAGAGAGGTCATTTTGTAAATTTGTGGGTCTACTGGTCGTGGCTACTCTTTTCTTTAAATGGTCCCTTCACTGTTTCACTGCTGCTCTCTGCTGGAAAGTAGTTTCTGGCCTCTCTGCTTGTGACTTTGAGCATCTTGCCTGGGGCTTTTATTGAGAAACAGAAATGCATTGTTTAAATTTTGATGGGGCTGGTTTGGTGCCCACAAGGGCCTGTAACTGGTCAAAAATGTTTAAAAGGCCTGTGTGCTTGGATAGACATTTGGCTGCCAGGGATATGGTGTAGGTAGGTACTGGGGATGCTGGTCTCGATGGGCCTGGTTTGGTGGCAATGCAGCCCTGAAACTGGCCAAACTTTTTTAAAAGGCCTGTTTGCTTGGACAGGCATTTGGCTGTTGGGGATAGGGTGTAGCTACTAGGGATGCTGGTCTGGCTAGGCCTTGTTTGGTGGCAATGCAGCCCTGAAACTTGCCAAACTTCTTTAAAAAGGCCTGTTTGCTTGGACAAGTATTTGGCTGCCGGGGATACAGTGTTGGTACTGGGGATGCTGGTTTGGATGGGGAGTGTTTGGTTGCTACACAGGCCTGCAACTGCTCTCCTTGTGAACAGAGGAAAAAGTAGGTAGGAGCATGGCAGAAGAGAAGGCTGCAGATGACAAGGAGACCCATCTCTTCCCCTTACTCTTCTCGTGCACCAAAACCAAACCCTTTCCTGCCTACTCTTCTCTGTTGTCCTTCTCTTCCCTTTCATTCTTTTCTGAGAAGAGAATGACAAGAATGCCATGAAAATCAAGGATTTGACGGTTCAGGACAAAGATAGTTGATGGCAATGTAATCTATTTTTGTAACCTGCTATGGTTAATTTGGACCCGGTGGGAAAGAGAGAGTGGATGGGACCCCAGTAAGAGGGCTCTCTATCCCCCAGTGGGAGTGCTGCACACAGCAGCAAGGAGTTCCCAGCGTTAACTAATGTAATGTCCATCCAGTGTTAACCCTGGGAACTCCTTGCTGCTGGGTTAAGCCATGCCACTGGCCTACCGCTGCCCCTGGCTCTGCCTACCACTGTCCTTGGCTCCAGCCCGCCGGCAGCAAAGCCACCAGCAGAAGGTTCAACCCAACCACTGCCCCACCAGCCTCAAAAAACACCAGTCCACTGCTTTTCACCCGTGTCTCTGGTGCTGGCAGACCTGTACGCGCACACCCTAATGTCCAGTGTACATTGCAGGACGTGGACACGTGGATGCACATTAGCCCACATTCGCTCACATGGCAGGTTCCACGTGCTCTGGGACCCCACTGTGAGTGGGGGCTGCATGTCTGGTAGGTGGTGGCCCCATGGCCAGTGGGGCTGAACACCTAATAAACAGGCAGGTGGACACCCACCTTGTGTTGGGCTACCATCACATTTGTTAACACCCGAAATCATAAACTCTTTGGAGCTCAAAACATGTCTTATGCAACATTGGTAAAGTGATATGTGAATGTGTTGTACTTATATAAATGGTCTGATACAGGCATTTCTAAAGCTCTTGTCAGAGGATTGGAGCACAATAAATTTTACAAGAATGTCCATAAAATATTAAGTTGTGGTTATGAATGATTTGAGTGTAGTGGAAGAGGGTGGATTTGTGATTCAGATTCAAATCTGGAACTTAGGAGATCTGAGACCACTTTCACACCTTTTGACGGCATCCAACCCTGTGCAGATTTTGGCTCTGGGAGAGAATCCGGAAGCCAAAATATGCATGAGGTTTGGCCGGTGCAAAACTACCACCACCACCCCTGCGCACGCATGCGGCCTGCAAAAGTACAGAGCAGGGAAATCCAGCTCTGTACTTTTGCGGGTGTTTGCTGGCAAAGTCACGCAGCAGAGGCTTTTACACCGGCCAAACTCCACGCACATTTTGGCTCCCAGATTCTCTCCCAGAGTCAATATCTGCGCAGGGCCGGACGCCGCCAAAGGTGTGAGTGTGACTCTTCCACAGATTTCTGTATTATCTTGAGTGATTAATTTGGGTAAGTAAATAATTTGGTCTATTCATTTGTAAAACAGAGTGTATGTGTGTTTGACCTCACAGGCATATTTAAACCTCAATTGTGAGGTTTAAAATGTTTGTAAAAACTACATTTTATCCTTAAAATTGGGCCGTGTGCTTGAATAACTCCTCCCCCATGTGAACAAGGATTGTGCTGCCAAAATAGAGTACACTGCTCAACAAGCCTCCTCCAAACCCTGACGCTACTAACCTTTTCCTTGTCCTGTAAACTGTCATAGAGGTGTTCTGTGCACCAACCAGTTAAGGTGCCATTACCTTGCCTGCTCAAGGAAAGTGAATAACATTCCTCTGGAACCTTGACATTATTATAGCTTTAAGGCTATTTGAAAAAGATTTGAAAGCCCCTAAGGGACTCCTATTTTATGGGCCAGACATACATTTGAAACTCATAACACTTTACCCATGCAAGAAGTATCTAAAAAATGCAGGTAAGTTTGACTGAGCCAGTAAGAGTTAAAATTAAATAAGATATTGTGAGGTAATTGACTGAACTAGAAATGCATGAAAAGCCAACCTTGAAGATATACTGCAACTCCGTTCTCTTGTTGACTATTAAAGTGAATTAATGATCTGGAGCTGTGCAGGGGTTTCCAGAAACAACAATGTAATAGCCAGCTTGCCACAGTTAACAGCCTGTAGAATAGAGATATGTTTATTTTTCAGTCAGTTTGCCTGTTCAGACACCATGCCATATATACTTTATGTTTGACAGACCACAGAGCAGAAACAACAACTGAAACTTAAAATAACAACAGTGAATATAACTTATGAAGCTAGCTTGGAATAAAATTAACCAATCATGTGCTTTGAGGGTATGAAGGCATTTTCCACATTTTTTCCATGTGGATTGCCTTGCAACTGCTTAGAGTAGCTCGACATGCTTAGAATGGTTTTAAAGCCAGGATATGGCTGCAGTAATGGATATATCATCAAGAAATGTAAAAGGAAGTGGATGGCACAGGAGATTATTACTAAGATATGGAGACTTTCACCTTTTGCTATAGATATCTGCTGCAAAGCTTTTACTTCTTGTCAGGACTATATGGTGGCTCTTTGGTGAGCAATATGAAATCATTTTGGTGGTCTTTGTTTGAGGCTGCTTTCCCACGAGCAGCCTTTTACCACAAGCTCCCTTTCCACAAGCAGTCTTTGGCGCTGTGGGGGCCCTGTCCGATGCACGAGTTTGCTGGCTGGAAAGCCGCACTTCCTCCTTCCCCACAAGACGGGAGCTGCGCTACATTTGAATAGCGCATGCTCCCGCGGCGCTAAAGGCTACGCAAGCAGCATCATGGGAAAGCAACCTCAGTCTCAGCTCTGTTTCTAAGAGATGAATGTAAACATCACAAAGACACCACATGGGGCATTTTCAGACAAGACACTCTCCACCCACCACCCACTATAAATATTGAAGGGCTGCAGTGTTGCCCTGTAACATGTATAGTGGGTGGGTAGTGTCTTGTCTGAAAATGCCCTAGGTTTGTCACCCTGCTTAATAGGTCCTAAGAATAAGACCAAAGATGAGTGTGGATGGATCAGCACCCACGCTACCCACTATTCTGGAGTCACAGCTAGATCCATCCTTTGTTATTCATGCAAGTACATATCTCTTTGTGAATATTGGCATTCCAGTGACAGGATTTCAGGTTAATGTGACAGCAGAGTGTCCTCCATTTCCATCGAGCCCACTGTACCCAATTAAGATTGTTGCCACCCCACATTACAGCCAGGGAGCTGAAACTAAGGCCACTTTTAAACGAACATGGCTGGGGGGCAGGTCCATGTCTGCTGAGGTGGATCAGCCACGGAGCGCACACACACGTGGAGTGAGTGGGGATGGATTCAAATGGGCGGCACCCAGGGAGTCCACGGGCCCCACACACCAGGCCTGACCACAGTTCAAACAGAGAGCCGATCTACTGGCCAGGCAAAGAACCGTCCAGCTCTCACATCAACACACACACACACACACACCCCACCGCATGACGTGAACACATGGTGGTTCATGGGCAAGTGAATCCACTGCAGCAGCTTCCGCCCGCCCTCAGCAGGAATCTGGGAGGGCAGGGGAGGAGAGACCGGGGAAGGCAGACCCATATACCCACCGTGGCACACAGGGCTGGCCACTAGCCACAAGGGCACCGGGCAAAAACACACAAAGCCCCAGGGCATATCATACAACCCATGGGCAGCTCAGGAACACAACGGAAATGCATCAGAGAGACCAATGGGACAGCAGCCATGAAAGCCAAACACCAAGCCACCCACCCCCTCCCCACCAGGCTGACAAGTCCAGGACAAACACAGGCAGGGCACAGGGCCCCATTCCAAGGGGGATCATGGTCTCTGGAGTGGGGGTGACGAACCCTCTGCTACAAGCAGTGGGACTCCATGACAGAGTGAGCAGGAAGCAGAAACCTCCCCACTGAAACACTCTGTCTTTCAGAGCTGATGGGGGTTCCAGCCCTGCCTAGAAACCTCCTACAGAGACAGCCTGAACCCCAACATTGTTGGGTGCCACTGTGAAGGCAGTCTCTGTAGCAAGGCTTTGGCTTGGCAGGGCTTCCCCTCTAGCCTCCAATCAGCCACCTACACCCAGACAGATGCTCCTGGTCCCTGCTACCTGGTGCCCCAGCTCTCTGATGCTGCTGCCCATACTCCCATGGGACCAGGCAGCCCAGAATTGCAGAGTGATTAGCTCAATCTCTTGGGTATGGACGAAGGATAGGGTTTCTCTGGGTAGACAGAGAGTCAGGCTTCCCTGGTGGTCTAAGGGGCATTGGACCACACCCACCCTATGTACGTAAAGGAAAAACAGGTAATTCCAACAAACGAACAAAGCCAATTGGTGTGAAAGGTCTGACAAAGGCAAGGTGATGGCAATCTTAAGGAAATCAAAGAAATGCAAAGGGCAAACTATGCAAGCTTCTATCGGCACTCAGTTCCCTTATCTGGCTCTCTCCAAGCTGAGTATGCCCACAGTTCCTTATCCCAGGGCCAGGTCTTCTCCCTTGTTGTGGCTGATCCTCTTGGACAGAAGGTTGAAGGAAGACAGTGTCCTTTGGGGGGGGAAGGACTTGTATACCTTTTCCTAGCCTGGGGCTGGGATCTGCTTGAGATTTCCCCTTCTAGATCTGTCTGGATGAGGACAGGAACTTCCTCGCCCCCAGCCCCCTTTTGGCAAAACTGTGCTGGCTAGGTACTTTTGCAGCCCCATTCAGAAGAGCTTGGGCATCATTAGCACACATTGTACTACCCTGACCTGCCCCTCACGGTATAGCTTTCCCAAGTTCACAGGTGGGTTTCCTTCACCCAGCTAGTGCCCTCTGCCCCTATTCAAGAGTAAAATGCTATGTGCCTTAATCAAATACAGAGAACATAACCATCCATTAAACAAGTCATGGCCATTTGGGTTATACAAAGGTCACACATGTAGTGTGTCCACTCCCACCCCGTCTGGTGACAAACTCAGACAGGTGGCTCACAGCATGATGTCCCAGGAGCAGTCTCAGCAGAGGGACTGGGATGGCGCAGTCCAAGGGCAAAGTCAAGCAGGCAGAGTCCTACACACAGGAACACGGAAGATGGAGGAGGGCCACAGTCATTGAGCATTGTTTCAAAGCTGAGTTATGGCAGCGACAGAGCTGGAGTTGGAAACCCTGCACCTTTCACATACACTGCCCAGGCAAACGTTCCTCTCCAGTAGCCACTCATCTGCATATGTTGCTCCACCAAGAAGTTCAGGTCACCATGATCCCTGCTGCCCAGAGAGAGCTCAACATCCACCCTGGGCCAGACCTCGTACAGGACAGCCATCTCAACTGCAGTAGGCTCCATGGTCTGGTAGGGACCTCCAGCCGATGGCATGAGCAACTGCAGCTCACGCATGTTATCCTGGCACTCATCCCGCTGTCTCCAGTAACCCCTGGCATGCATCAGGATGGTTGCAAAGGTGAGGGGGAGGGAGGGGGGGAGAGCGCAACCCACCCCACCCTCACACACACCCCACACACACACTACAAAAGGCATAGGCAGAACGCTGGGAGGCTATACATTTCCTGCAAAGCAACACTCTCACTCACCTCCCATGGTAGCAGCATTCCCGCAGGGGGCCCATTTCCAGAGGCCCCAGAACACGGAACCCCAAGTTGCTCACCCTCCATTGGCAATCATGACTGCACACACAATGTCCAAGGAGCAACAGACTTAAACTATTATCAGTTATATGCAGACCGGAAGGTTGACATCCGTACTAGACAAACTGGTGGAGACCATTATTAAAAACAGAATTACTACATGTATTAACAAGCATAAGTTGATGGGTGAAAAACAGCATGGCTTTAGCAACGGGAAGTCATGCCTCACTAATCTGTTAGAATTTTATGAGAATAACAAGCAACATGTGGATAGGGGTGATCTGGCTGATATAGTATATTTGGATTTTCAAAAAGCATTTGACAAGGTCCCTCATCAGAGACTCTTGAGCAAACTAAGTAGTCATGGGATAAGAGGAAGAGTCCTGGCATGGATTGGTAGCTGGTTAAAAGATAAGAAACAAACAGTAAAAATAAATGGTGGTTTTTCAAGTTGGAGAAAGGTAGAAAGTGGGGTGCCTCAAGGATCAGTACAGGGAGCAGTTAGCATATCATTAATGATCTGGATAAAAGGGTAAAGAGTGAGGAGGCTAAACTTGAAGATGACACAAAATTATTCAAGATAGTGAAGACACAAGCAGACTGTGAGGAAATACAGTGGGAATTTGCATGACTAGGTGATGAGCATTAAGATAAAATGACAAATGAAATTAAGTGTTGATAAGTACAAAGTAATGCACATAGAGGAAAAATCTTCACTATACATACATGATGCTAGGTTCTAATGTTGGTGTAACCACTCTGGGAAAGTTTATTTATTTGGGTATATATTTTATTTATTCAAATATATACACTGCCCTTCCCATAGAAGCTCAGGGTAGTTCACAATTCATAAAAGAATAACAAAATCCAAACAATAAAAACTCCCCACCCTCCCCCCACAACCCTACCCCAAAACCCAACCAACCCCTATTTCCACCCACCAAATGCTTTTTTGAATAAAGATGTTTTACATCCACCTCCAGAAGATGCTTTAGCTCGGGCTCAAGCATACCTCCTGTGAAAGGGAATTCCACAAAACCGGGCAGCAACTGAGAATGCCCTCCTATGCACCCCTGCCCCACGGACAAGGGTAACAGATGGCACTCCCGGCCGACCGTAGGGGTCAAAATGGAACATAGTTCCTTGAAGACATCTAGTCAGTGTGCGGCAGCAGTCAAAAAGGCAAACCAAATAGTAGGCATTATTGCAAAAGGAATAGAGAATAAAAGGGAAAGTATGCCACTGTACAACCCCACCTTGAATATTGTGTGCAGTTCTGGTCGCCCCATCTCATAAAAGAGATTATAGAACTGGAAAAGGTTCAGAGAAGGGCAACAAGGATGATAGAAGGGATGGACTGAATTCTATAAGGAAAGGCTCAACAGATTAGGGCTGTTTACCTTGGAAAAGAGGCAATTAAGGGGGGCATGAAAGAAGTTTATAAAATAACGAATGGCATGGAGAAAGTAAACGGGGAACTGTTGTTTGCCTTTTCCCACAATAAGAGAACAAAGGGAAACTCTGAAGTTAAATGTCAGCAGATTTTAAACGGAAAAAAATGAAGTACTTTGGCCTTTTCCACACAAGATGCACCCACTCATGAACACCCAGAATTCTGGGTGTTCATGAGTGGAAGAGCCTTGTGTGAAGGACGTAGCGGGGGCACATGCGGTGAGTGGGCATGCATG
>QEPC01013002.1:10158545-10191289 GCA_003113815.1 Sphenodon punctatus | reverse complement strand
GGCCTATAAAGCCCTAAATGGCCTAGGCCCTACCTATCTGCAGGACCGCCTCACTCCCCAGGTGCTGGACCGACACCTGCGGTCATCTGGGGGCACCCTGTTTGAGGTCCCCCAAGTCTTCCGGGGGGGCACGCAGGGGAGGGTGTTCTCGGTGGCCGCACCATGGCTGTGGAACTCCCTTCTGGTGGCAGCCCATTTGACCCCGGATCTCCCCTCTTTTTGGAGAAGTTGTAAGACCTGACTGTTCCACCAGGCATTTGGCGGGGGAGATGGGTGAGGGGGTGGCTGTTGGGTAGGGGTTATTTTTCTTTTTGTTTGTGAATTGTAAGCCGCCCTGAGCTGCCTATGGCAGGAGGGACGGGGTAGCAAAACTCTACAAATAAATAAATACCCACCCACTATGCATGTTGCAGGGCTGCAGTGTTGCCCTATGGGTGCCCTGTAACACATGTATAGTGGGTGGTCGGTGGGTAGTGGGTGGAGAGTGTCTTGTGTAAAAATGTCCTAGGATGCTGGGCTAGATAGTCTGCTGGTCTGATCCAGCATGACACTTCTTATGTTCTATACTGGCTCTCCTGATCATATCTGTCTTTATTAAAAGCCTATATATTTAGTCAAATAACATGTGTGAAGTTGAGAAACCCAAACTGGCACTTTCTAAGATTCTACAATTTAGTGTCTATAACAACATTGGAAGGTTAAAGTGTATGCTGTCTCATTTATGTCGTCTCTGAAGACAACAGATCACCATATTGGGTTGTGCTGCTGGAAACATTTTGTGTTTTGCAATACACAATGGTGGAAGAGTGTTTCGTAAGTGTGGTTGTGTTTTTACATATGCGAAGAAGGGAGGTGTTTGTTCATGCTTTCTATTTGTCAGATCAGTGTTGGCAAAGCCCTAACTCTGATCTACTCCAAAATTATTCACAAAAATATTTGACTTATGAATCAGACATTGGCTCTCCATCAGCTATGAGTCAATGGCCTGTAAGATTCCAGTGGGAAATGTTTAGAAAATTTAGAAAATGTACCTAGCATAGAGAAGGCATTAGAGACAGTGACCTACTTGGATGGAATACCGGTGGGGGAAGAGGCTATAGAAACATAAACCAGCTCAAAAGTAGAGATGAGACCAACTGATAAAATGCAGTTCTGGATTTTCCTCTCAGCCAGCTCCAGTTCACTGTTTCCAGTTCTTTTTATCATAGTATAGCAGATACTTTGCTTAAAACACAGACTGCTGAAATGTTATTTTGTGAGAAATAATATATATATATATATAAAGGGGTTGCAGCAACATGCTAGGCTGACTGAAAAGGTTAGTCCCAAATATAGGCAAGAGAAAGTAGTAAAGCAGTCTCTTTAATTGGACCAACTCCAGTTGGTGGAGCTATGCAAGTCTCTGGACCTCTGGATGAGGGGTCCTTCAGCAGGCAAGTCTGGGGTGACAAAACTTGTCTCTTCTTTATTACTTAATAATGAATTAAAATGTAGTACTATAGAGGTGATTTTTTATTTTTTTAAAAAATATAAAATTAAAATTAAAAAATAAGGCAGCCATTCCCTCCCCTAATTTCTCCTCAAGCACTCATCATTCCTCCTCAGGTGAAATTCCCATTAGAAGGATTAGAAGAAATTTATTGGATTTCCCTGCCTTATTTTTTAATTTTAATTTTATATTTTTTAAAAAAATAAAAAATCACCTCTATAGTACTACATTTTAATTCATTATTAAGTAATAAAGAAGAGACAAGTTTTGTCACCCCAGACTTGCCTGCTGAAGGACCCCTCATCCAGAGGTCCAGAGACTTGCATAGCTCCACCAACTGGAGTTGGTCCAATTAAAGAGACTGCTTTACTACTTTCTCTTGCCTATATTTGGGACTAACCTTTTCAGTCAGCCTAGCATGTTGCTGCAACCCCTTTGGTCCCCATTGTGCAAGGGGGGGGCGGTGTTTCCTTAGCAAGGTATCCCCACTTGAGCCTCCCCTGTGCTGAGGGCCAAGTGAAGCCACTCTTGCCCTCTGTGAGGAAGCCCCCATACCAGGACTGGAGACCGGGGGACTGCGGTGGGAGTGGCCTAGGGGGAGGCTGGAGAGGAGCGCTGCGAGCCTTTCTCGCAGCCAGTCGGCGGGCAACGCTCCGAGTGGTTCTCCGGCCCATTCTCTGCAAGTCAGCGGTCGGGTCTTCTGCTCCAGAGAGGCGGGGGTGGGACTGGGAGCTCCAGGCGCTTCCCCGGGGAGCCGGGCAATGGGCTGGCGGAGGAGGAGCAGCCGCAGCCGCGCTTGGATTTGCCTGCCTGCAGCCTGAAGAGCGAAGCTGGGAAGGGACTGGCTGGGGCGATGACCTGAGTTCCCCGCCATCGGTCGGACCCTGCTTGCATGCAGCTTGAGCCCTCGCTTCCCCCCTTGATGTGTGGAGAAAAGCAGGAGACCATGATCCTGACACGTAAGCTCCATCCGTCCAGATGTGACTCCAGCTGTGGCAGCTCCTAGCGCAGACTGCGTTGCCTGTTCTGTAGCTGGGATCTTTGTGCTTAGGAGAGGGGATAGCTGGAGATGCCCGGGGCTCAGATACTGCCTGGGTGGGTCCCTATTATTGTGGAAGCTGTTCCTGCTCCACTGAAAGCCCATGCAGCAGCTGCTCTTCCTGCCTGCTTAGCATCTGTAGCTAGAGAGGCATGGCGAGCCCCTCGGTTCGGAGCCCGGATTGGGGGTGCTTGGAGGGAGGAAAGAGGAGCTTGCTTGGGGGGTGGTTTCGTTCAGATGTCTGCTGTGGCAAGCCCGCTCTGGCTTGAGGGAGATCCCCGAGAGACGCTGCGTGATAAGATCAAGGTGTCTCGCTCCTGGTTTTGTTCTGGAGGAGGAAGGGGGGAATCTAGCAGAGCTGGAGGGCTGTCATTGCAGACCCTTATCTCGGTATGTATGTACACTAACTAGTCCCAAGTCCCCAATGTCTTGGCTGCCCTTCTCTTCCACTTCCATCATCTCTACATTTCTTAGTGATCTAGCTAATCCCCTGCCTGCTCATTCTTTCTGGCTTGAGGGTCCAAATCAAGGCTCTTGTTCTTGGCTTCTGTTTTCTCAGCAATTTCTCCCGGATAAATGCAGACTGTTGGCGTGAGGTGTATGTGACTTTTTTTAATCGCTACCAGAAAATAATTTTACATTTCTTTTTATCCGGAGTATGGGGAGAGGAGGAAGGCTGTTTTAAAGCCCCCTCCCTCGAAGTAGAAGTAGTTGCTTGAAAGTCCCAAACGTTCATTACTCTGGTTAGAAAAAATTGGCTGTAAAATGTTGATACCTGTGTCTGGCGACATCTCAGGGAAATAAGAGCCCAGTCTGCCAAATGCAGGGAATTAAACCCCTTATGAAAAAAAAAAATCTGGGGCTGGTTTAAACTAGGGAGAAGGAGGGGTTTTTCTTCAAGCCTGCTTTTCATTAGACTGCCTAGGGGGACTCTGAACTCCAAGTGGAAATATCTGAGATGTAATTCATAACTCAGAGAGAACTTGTAATTGAAGTGTGCCTAGTTTTAAAGGGCATTACTATTCCAACAGTTAAATAGCTAAACCAGGCTCTCTCGCTCTCTCTTTTTTTTTTTAAGTGCCCAGGAGAAGGAAACATACCATTTCTTTTGAAGTTCTCAATAATTAGTCTGATGGCTTCTAGGAGCCAGATGACTCCCTCCTGTGCTGTGGTGCCCATACTCATGATGTCATGACCGGAGCCTTTGATCCCTTTCAATGAGCAACACCCCCTGCTGTAGTAAACAAACTCCTATATTTCTAGCACAAACAGCAAACAAATTCTTTTTGTTGTCAGGCTACTTTCAATGCCAGCCTCCCTTTGCTTGCAAAGAGTAACCAATGACCTACTTCGAACATAATTGTGAAGTGCTTGAACAAAATGTGCTTCCATTAAGCTAATGAAGACTGTATATTCAGTCAAAGTAAATTTGCCATTAGTGTAGCAAATCTTTTCGAACTCTGCCTTCTATGTAGCAACATTATGAGAATAATTCTTAGGATATCATTTCCCAATGTGGCTCGGTATAATACAAATGATATTTCAGAAGGCTGATTTAAACCTGATATGGCAATAATTTCTAAAATGTGCAGATTCAGTCTGAAAGAAAGTAACTTTATCTCAGCCATCAATTACAGATGCATTTTTAACGTGAACAAGTGTGACCTATTTGAATTCTCTGGTCTGATCAAGAAATTCCCAGCAGCAAAGTACTAAGGATGCTGAGTGTCTGGTTACATTTATAATGCTGTTTGTAGTGAATTGGGAGGATGGGGGGGGGGGGAGATAATAGCCAAGCAGATTGCACAGCAGCCATTGAGTGTAAATCTATCAGCAGCTCAGAGTTTGACTAATTCAGCATCCATCTGGCCAGCAGCCTATTACTGATCCCATAGCGTAGCTAATTGGTATTGGGTGCCTCCATTAATTCAACAGGTTTGGTCTGCCATGTTGTCTTTCAGGTTGTCACAGATGGTAGCAGTACCCCTTTTAGTCACCTGACCTGAATTTCTAATGGAAGGAAAAGGCTCGGTGACAGACTAAAGCACAGGGGAATGGGGAAAGTGCAAGTTTAGCAGATGTGCCCAAAGGTTATTTCTAGGCTCCTGTAAGACAGTGGTTAAGATGCCCAGCTTCATTGTGCATTCTGAAATGCATTTTACAACAGCATGTACTGATACGCTTTACCAGTGTTCTTGTATTGACAGTTCTGTATAAGTGAGAGCGCTTTGGTGGGCAGTCTTCTGATGCAGAGAAGTTCAGGAATCTGAAATGAGCCAAACACTTTATAATCGCCTAGGACTTTCCACACCATTTAGTCTCACTGTGATACAACAAGGTTTCTTTTGCTGAAATCATCACCAATGGAACGTCTGTGGGAAATGCAAACATGCTGTTTGGATGGGGTAGCATACATGGGAGCTCTAGGTCTTTCGGAGTAGTACTAGATTTCATTACACTCATTTTAAAGGGGCTATTACCAGTTGGAAAGCTTGTCTCGTTTGTTGTGCTGTGGCTGTAAGAATTTCAAACTACATACCAGGGAATGTAGAGTACACACAGAGCGATACTGCAGTGCTACAGAGAGCTTAAGGGATGTTTTTTACTCGGGTCATAGGGAAACAGAGGGTTTCTCTTCTGATGCCCTGCACTGTAGTTACCTCTACTGGCCAACAGACAGCATAGTATTGGTGTTAACTGTAGGAAGGGAAAAGTACTCATAATACACACACACACACACACACATGCAAAGTACATCTGCATGCTAAACTGTAGTGCTGTTATACTATGTCTTCAAAAGCTCTTGCTGGAGATCATGATTATTAGTCCTCTCAGACCTGTATCCAAAAAGGGGGCCAGAAGGGACCCAGGGTGTTTTTGAATGAGATGCATCCATGCATGGCCCCCCACCATCCATGCATCCAACTGCTTGTGGGATGGAGGCGCGTGGGGAGATGTGCTCTCCTGACCCATGCAATGGCCACACACGGAGCACTCCTGAAAAATCTGGAGTGCCCTGTGTAGGCCAGGGTGGCCACCTCTGTGGAAAGGACAGCCATGCCAGGAGATGCTTGTTTGAAGCACTCCCCATGCACAATGCATGCATGGGTGCCCTGCAGCCACACTACTCAGCAGCCACGGACCCCCCCTCCCATGGCACTCATTTAAAAACACCCTCAGTCCCACTCCACCCACAGCCAAGATTTTATCCCTCCCTTCAATCACTGGTAGGAAGCAGTTCATATGGTTACTAAAACATCATGGTTTTACACAAGGATCTACAGGCATGTGAACAAGGCTGCCTGTAAGCTGCACTTGATGTGTGTCCGTGTATAACAATTGGCTACAGCATTATTATATAATGGGATCCACATATTTGCAACTCTCCACCCTCCCTGCTCCCCCAGATCTTCAGTTGGAGTCTGGCTATGGGCCTTGGATTTTGATGGATAAAAGAGAACATAGGACTTTAGTTTACTCTTCCCTTCAAGTCAGTATTTTGCATCACCCACGCACGGAGCAATGGGCACCGATGCCGGACGCTCCGTGTGTGGAGACGGGTGGAGGTGGGTGGGGGTTCATGGGAATGCACCCCCACGCACTGCCCACCCATCCCCCCATGCACCCATGCCTGTTAGAAAAGGACCATAGTGTGAGCACTCTGATCTAATGAACTACTTATATATAAAAAAAACCTTACATTAAAAAACATTAAAGGTAGGCTCATTTGTAAACAAACCTTACCTTAAAAACAAAAAACAAATACAATTATTTATCATCCACTATAATAAAACTTACACTCCAAAAAGCATGGAAATTAATTATACTTCATTCCCTACTTTAGTCCAATTACTACTTATTTATTTTTCCATTCATTAGTTCACTTTACGGTTCAATTACCATTGCTTCTCTACATTGATCCAATAACTATGTAGGGTGTTTTTCACACAAGACACACTCCACCCACCTCTCACCCACTATACATGTTACAGGTTACCCATAGGGCAACACTGCAGCCCTGCAACATGTATAGTGGGTGGGTAGTGGGTGGAGGGTGTCTTGTGTGAAAATGGCCATTCTTAGGGCCTTTTTACATGGATGGAGGTGGGTGGGTGGGATGGGTGTTTTTGCCATGGTGGGTGGAGGTGGTATGTGTCCTTTTACACAGACATACACCCACCTCCACCCACGGGGCCTCCGTGGGTTGAGGTGGGTGGAGATATGTGCGCGATGGGTGGAGGTGGGTGTTGTGCAGAAGCACGCACACACACCCCCCAATCCTGCTTGGTGTTCATACAGGCAAACATCGAGCAGACACCCATCCACCCACCCACCGCCAGCCGTTTACACAGACGCCTCCCCACCCCCCGCCTCACACCCGCCCAAACACCAGGGGGGCCGTCCATGTAAAAACAGCCTTAGTCTTCCAATTTTTACTTACTTGTTCTTTCTGTTATTGCTTATACTTACACTTAGAATTACATTTGTTTCTATAAATTCTTCCTCAAATTGCTTATTCCCATTATTAGTTATTCATCATTCATTTTATCCCACCAATCATTCAGACCCACCAACTCACCACTTCAGCATGAACATTACTAAAGTGCCTTGAACCCTGACTGTTTTTTACATGGATGCCCCTCCCTCCCCCCAGCTCAGTGTTCGAGTGGGTGTGCGGAAAACCGGAGGAGGCTCCGTGGGTGGATGTCTGTGTAAAGGGACACACACACAGTGTGCCAAAATACCCATCCCCCACCCACCCACCCTGTCTGTGTAAAAAGGGCCTGTCTTTTCAAGCAAGTGAAATTTATTAATTACATAAATGTATAATCTTCTATGTACCTGAAAAGACCAAGTTTAAGGCACTTTTGTAATGCTGAGGTGGTGAGTTTGAATTGTTAAGTATATAATGAATGATGAATAACTAATGATGGGAAGAAGTAACTTTAGGAAGAATGTATAGAAACAAGTGTTTCTATAGAAAAGACATAGCACCCCCCATGAAAGCAGGGGTGGGAAACTGAACCTCAGGCGCAGAGTGGCCAAATGCAGCCCTCAACAAGATTTTGTCACTGTTTAAATTAACCCTTTCTGGTTGCTGGATTTGCTGAGGTGGTGAGTTAGCGAGTTTGAATTATTAAGTATAGAATTAATGATGAATAACTAATGATGAGAATAAGAATTAATTTGAGGAGGAATTTATAGAAACAAGTGTTTCTTTTATAGAAAAGACATAGCACATGAAAGCAGGGGTGGAGAACTGAACCTCAGGCCCAGAGCAGCCAAATGAAGCACTCAGCAAGATTTTGTCACTGTGACCCCTTTCCAGTTACTGGGGATCTTGAGCACCAAAGCACTGAAAATCTGACCAAACATATCAAATAAGAAACAACGTCCCCCCCACCCCGATCACAGCACCCCCAACCCCTTCCCAAGCCCTCCCGCAGAGGGCCCAAGTCCACTCCCAAAGGCCCCCAGAGTGGTGCAGTGGCACAAATGAGCTCCGATTTGGGGAGGAGAGGAAAAGGTATTGGCCGGGTGGCCCTTACCTCAAATGCTGCTGGGCCTGGGTCTTGGAGGGCTGGAGGTCAGTCAGAGGCAGGCTGGCTTAGGTTGCCACGCAGGAGGGGACAGCATGAACATTCTGCTGGGCCTCTCCTTGGACCCCCCTGTCCAAGGTGACTCCCTTTCCCCCTCCATGAGCCATTGGGGGCAGGGGGTGGGGGAAGCCATGGGGGGTGAGAGGGGACAGCCATGAGAGGAAGAGAGAGGGAGCAACCCACTCACACACACCCTTCTCTCTCTCATACCCACGCATAAACACATCTCTCTCACGCACACGTGGTGTTCTCTCATGCGCATTCATTCTTTCATACACACACTCATTCATTCTCTCTCACACACATGCTCTCACCTCTCACACATTCATTCTCTCACACACCTTCAATCACGTACACTCATTCAATCATACACCCCACTCATTCATTCTCTCACACACTCATTCAGTCACACACATTAACTCTCTCTCTCTCTCTCACACACACACATTCATTCTCACACACATTCAGTTACAATAACATTCATTTTCACGCACACATTCAGTCACACACACACATTCATTCTGTCTCACACACATACTCTGACCTCTTTCTCTCTCACACACACACCCATTCAAACGCACACGCCCACTCAAACTCTCTCACACACTAACTCATTCAAACAAACTCCCTCATTCAAACAAACTCCCTCATACACATACACACCACACACACACACACACACACACACACACACACACACACACACACACTCATTGAAACAAACTCACACTGACTGCACAGAGACACACACATTCAAAGAAACTCACACACACAATTCAGCCAGGCTGGTCTGCCCCCCCTGTCCATGTGCCTGCTGCTGCCGCCTACCATAGTCTCCTGCTGTTTGGAAATCCCACTGTGTGGCTCCACACCACGTGTATGCACGTGCAAGCCTGGGCCAGAAGCCATTTCCTGAATCTGGCATACTTGCTGGGAATCCATTTCCCAGCATGCCAGATTCAGGAAATGGCTGACCCCACCATTCATGTGCACGGGGAGCCACGCAGCAGGAAATGTCAAGCTGTGGCTGTCAACAGTGGCAGCAGCAGCAGCAGAATCACTGGCCGGTCACGCAGGGAGCAGTGCTGCGGTGCGCAGAAAGGGCACTCAGGTGGGCGGCGGGGCAGCAGTAGTTCTTCCTCCTCTGCCCACCCCACCCAGGCTGCTTCAGAGGGTAGGGGCTGCTCAGGGCAAACAGGCTGGTGGGGCAAGCAGGCTGGTGGGGCATATTTGGTTTTAAAGGAGCAGCAAGCAAGGAGCCCTAGCAAGTGGCAATGAAGCCTGATCCGACGAAAGCAAACCCTGACCCGCTCAGGAGTGGGTAGGTGTGTGTTTGTGAGGACACTTGAGGGGGTTTCAGACCCTCGGACAAACACTGCCCCTACCTTTCTTCGCTGTCTAAGCGGGATTGAGCCTTGAACCAGGCTGCGCATTGCCACCAGCTCCACAACAGGGGGAAGCTGAAACAGGTAATACCCCACCCATCCCTGAGCTAGGTGGCAGGGAGACTCAGCCCCCTGACACCCCTATCCCCAGTGGGAAGCCCCCCCCCCCCAAAAAAAATAAATACTTTCTCCACTGGGGTTACTATGAAGATGCAGCATTTTTGCAAGCGACCATCTTTTCCAGGAGCCCAACTTTACCTCCCTTCCCCTCCTCTCCTTGTCTGCCTCCCCCATCTCCTTTGTGGGGGCCAGGATTCTCCCCACACCACCTCCCCCTTCTCCCTGGCTGCTGGGAAGGGGATGTAGAGGGATGTAGAGGGAGTTCTTGCTACGCATCCTGGTCTCTGTGGCTGCCAGGGTGGGCTGGGGGAGCAGCATAGCTGGGACATGAGAATCCTATGAATCATCGATTGCGCTGGGTAGGGGCTTGAAGCAGAGTCCTGGGGGAGGGTGCTGCACACCGGCTGGAGGGGTGGGGTGGCAGCAGTGATCCCACGTGTCCTCTGTTTCCTTCCCTGTGCTAGGCATTGGGGTGGTGGGGTCTGCCAATATTAGCACGCCTGGCTTTACCCATTTGGTGGCTACTCGTGAGAAGGCCAGCACCCCCCTGCTCCATGTTCCAGACTAGCTGAGGGTCACTCAGATTGGGACTGGACAGTTTGTCGCCTCCTTAGAGTAACTGATGAGCGGCTCCCAGTCGCGTAGCCCCGCCTGATCATTTCCCCACGGCTCTGCCTGGCTCTTTACAGACATGTCAATTTCCTCTCGGCTGTCTCTTTACACCCACGTCTATTTCAAGGCGGCCCCGACGCGTCTCTCTTGAGTGTGGAATAACCGCACCACTGCTGGCTGGAGCAGGGAGAAAGGAACCGTGCTCACTTTCGGCATTAACTGCGCATGCTCTGAACAATTAAGAATCAAATTTTCTGACTTTAATAACTCATTTTCCACTTCGCTGATCACTGCCCCTCCATCACAAGTAACTGCTAGACTGCTCTGGCTCTTTCCATATCAATTTTCCAGCCATAACTCACTAAAATAAGAAAGATATCAGCCTGCGAAAAATCATCTGACTTGAGCAAAATGACACAAAGCAATTCACTTAATATCATTCATAACTTTTGATTGACTTACTGGAACTACTTCACACTTTCCATACACCTAAAACAATACACAGTACAATGTTGAGACTGCTACTTTAAGCCATTTATTTGTAGAGGGATTTCAAAATTTCAGTCTCTAACATGTAAGTGTCACCTACCTTTAACTATCCCTCCCTCGCTAGGGCTGAATAATACTATATGATTGATATGAGTTTTGTAAGACCCAAATTGCTTCCAGTGAAGTCAGCTGGAATTTTGCCATAGGCTTCAATGGAAGCAGGCTTGGGCTTTGGCCTATCAAAGGGGATGGGGGAAGAGAGGCCTGTGTCAAACAGGATGGTCCAGTATTGTAAATAAGTGTTTCTCATGCTTAACTATCCTTCCTAGCAACAGGAAGAAGGAAATGAGGCTATGCAAAAGGACCCTGACAGGCTCCAGACAATACTAGACCCACCCTGGCATTTGTGCTGCATGACTAAAAGACTTGCAGAAATATAAATAACTTCAGATGTTTCCGCTTCCTCCCTGTGCATATCACAGAAATACCACCAAATCAGAAGATCTGCCATTCACAGAGCTTGCTGTTATATCTCAGCACTGCATGTTGAAGAAAAGGTGCTACTCTAAACCCCAAAGAGGTGACTGTCTTCTTGATTGGGTGGTGTTATAGCTGGCATCTCCCCCAAACAGTTCCATACAAACATAACTGCAGAGCTAAATTCTCCGTCTTTATTTGTCTTGGTACTATAATATATATTTATTTATTTATTTATTTTTAAAAAAAATCATTTGGGTCTCAACATTTTCCTTTGGGTATGTAGACAAATAAAATGCAAAATATTTATGGAATTATTACTACTGATGTGCTAAAAAGTGACAACAGTCTTCATCGCAGTCGGGATATATAGTGGCACACGGTGAACTCTGACCGTGAATGCCAGGCCAAGTAATCCTAGTAATTTCAGCAATTCCAGGCATATTTCTTACTTATCCCTGCACTTTGACAGACTGGAGTAGACTTTAAATAATTCTGTGTGGTGCAGGATGTCAAGATTGTCTTGTTTGTTTTTGATTCCATGGCTGATGGCTATGGAGGAATGCGAAGGCTATTGCTGTTTGAGCAGAGGCTGTATGAATTAGTGAAGTGGGTTATGTTATTTAGGCCAAGGCTATGAACACAATGCATAATTTGTTCTTTTGGTCTCCAGTAAATGCCAGGTTTCCAATAAAAATGCTTCTATGTCTGGAATAAGGTGCCGGGTATCCTAGGGAAGGGGCTCAATGAATGAAGCGCAGAATGGAGACTTAGAAAACTGTTCTCTTAATGGATCTGGTCACTACAGACATCATTCTATCCTGAGTAGTACGTTACTCTGCGAGTAGTAGTCCCGCTACATAGTTCACAACATTTCAAGCTGCCAAAGCCCCGCCCCCTGGTCCAATAAGCCCCACCCCTTAATTTGGGCAGGATATTGCAGGAGGCCTGTAACTACCCCTCACTGATTTGTCCAGGGTCACACACACTTGCATGCACTTGCTCACACACGTGCTTTCTCGTTCATGCCTCCTCCAGCAGTCCCCTCCAGTGAGCGGTGGCGGCAGCACACCAGCTCTCCCAGTGGGGTCTCAGCACACTGATAGTGGCTGCACCTAAGGACACCAGTGCTATGGCACCTTGCTGCTCAGCACTTTAGCCCCAATGCTTCCCTCTCCCAAAGCAGCAGCATTCACTTCCAAAGGTGGGACTGTGGGATTTTTCCCCAAACACCAGGCAATCCAGCCTAAGACAGGACTGTTGGGTGGTAGGCCACTGAAAGTAATGGCCAGTAGTGGAGTGAGGCTTTAAATGACACAGGTAAGGGAGATAGTAGAGGAGCTCTGTGGTCACTGCAAAGGTGCTGGGGTACAAAAGTCACCATATTCTCTCTTTGCTGTATGAACAAATGGCCTGTTGATCCTCTGGCCTGTCTGCACTCCATCAATGGGTGTTTTCAGATGGACGTGGAGCTGCCCACTTCCAGAGCTGCTCCAGGGATGCACCCTCGCATCCGTCCGCTCCCAGCCCCATCTGGGTCAGGATGAGAGGAACCCAGCGGGTTCCCCAGCACCTCACAAACACACCATAGAATTGTGGGCTAGAGCGTCCATAATGCCGTGGTGTTGCCTGGAGAAATGGCCGGCTGAAAGTGCAGTAGTAGTGTGGGGTCTGCACTCTGCGCATTAGATGGACAGTTGCTCGCTTCAGGCCGGTGCCCTAGATTTGGTTCGTCCGCTTTGCCAGCAGTGCTCCAGGATGTTCCGGAGCACTGCCAGCAGGGCTGCCCTAGGACAGACGCAGCCTGCTCCGCCTGCACATCTGGTGGGGCGTCTTTAGATGGACGGGCCACCCAAGAGTGAAGCAGAATGTTGCAGCCAGCAACCGGGCAGCCCATCTGTCTAAAAACACCCAGTGTTTTTCACCCCAAACTCACCATAGCCACTATGGTGCAAGGAGCTCCTAGGAAGCTGGGTTTAACAGCTATTCCTATGTTGAGAGTTGCCCAATTCTCCAGCATTTCTATTGCGTTTAGGTCCTATTGCAAATCTTTCTTGAGGGTACAGAGTTTGGCATTTAGTTCACAAATATATTTTATCCTCATACCAGGGTTGTGTTTTTGTCGGTGGGGGGATCAGATAGGCTTTGTTCTTTGGTTCAATTGGAGCATATTGCTGTAGCTCTTTCCATGATATATGTTACGACTATTATTTCTCTAAGTAAGATTCTTCAAGAAAATTCAGCCTTGTGCTTGTAACAAGCAGAAGCAGCATTATAGCTTTTGCCTCTTAGGATTGTGTTAACTTATATGAGCAAGGCAGTCTCCCAGGAACTGCTATGGGGACTGTATCATCAGGATCATTTGACTGCTGTGACTGAAAGCCTTTCTCATCATAATAAAAATCTGTACTTTATCTTCAACTTTGAAAAAAGAAGAGTTATTTTTCAGTCCTCAAATAAAATGGTGGGTTTAACTATAACATTAATGAAAGGAATAACTGCATGGAAAGCCATCAAAACAGACTAAACCATAAACCATATCAAAACTGTTTTGTATGATTGTCTCTCAAGTGCAGTGTGATTTTGGAGGTGGAGAGTGGTTTGGCCCCCATCCTTTAAAATATTGGAAGTTACTGCTTTCCCTGCTGCAAGGAAGAAGTCCATTGCATGGATCTACAGGTCCTGGCTCAAAGGTCTTCTGACCATGCATGGAGAAGTATTGTGTGATCATATAATTAAAGACCACATGATTACAAATAAATAATAAACTGTATTGTGGTTGCCCCAGTTGATCACCATGGTTTGTGGCATATGTATGGTGCGAACTGTCTAGTTTACAACCCACTCCTCAAAGCACTGTCCTAGCACATTTACCATTGAAGTGAATGCCAGCAGAACAGATTGAGGATTGTAGCCGAAGACACCAAGTATTCCCTTTTTGCATAGATCAGTGGTGGGTGGGAGTGAATTTATGTATTTCGAAGCTAGGTTACTCTGAGGCCTTACGGAATGCTACAAGTAAGGAGATAGGTAAACTAGTTAAGGCCAGAATAGCTGACATTGATAGGCAAAATTTAAGGACTGCTGCCAACAAGATAAAGTCCTCTCCCTACTATAAATACATAATGCCCCCTAGTGGGGGTGCAAGGTATTTGTATCAATTAGCGGACCACGCTTTGAGGCAGGTGTTTACCAGTTTACGTTATCAAACGATGCGAACGGCAGTCTCTGAGGGAAGATACAAATAAATACCGTAAGATGAGCGCTTTTGTCTGTGTGGTAAGGAGACTGAGGATTTTAAACATTATCATCTTAATTACCCATTGTATTCTACATATCGTAGACAGCTGCAGGAGGTTGTGTCATGGGAACCTTCTCGTCCAGCGGTTCAACAAATACAATACCTTCAAAATGATACCGATGAAAAGAACAAAGGCTGTAGCAATATATGCATATAGGGCAAAAACTTCTCGTTTATTGTATGAGGGTCAAAGAGGACTAACTTAGAGATGTCAATTAGGGGGAACAAATAGGTCAAAGTTCTAAATCAGTTTTCTGATTCTTTAAAAGAAAGGAGGTTATTTTTGGTTATGTATTCTTATAGGATGAATAATGAGCTTTTGATACGAATAGTGGATTGTTCAACAGATATGAGGTGGCGGAATGAGCAAAAGGGAAAGGAGGTGTAACTAAATTGGAAAATACTGGGGAATAAATCAGCATATGGATACTGGTGGTGGTTGGGCCTTATGCTCCTTATGCTGCTTGAATTAATTATGCCTATAGAACCATGTAGGAGAAGCCTGCTTGCTGTTAAATAGTTGGGACCTATTGCTGAATGTGTTTACAAACACTAAATTGCAAATAGAGGAAATTTTATAGCTGGAAGGGGATATTATATTCCCCCTTATTTATGATTATATTTTTTATATATTTTTATGTTGGTTAAATGAGTTGGTGTTTAGGGAATGTTTACATTGTGAAGGCTATGTAGCCAACAATAAAATCATTTTACCTTACCTTACCCTTTTTGCATGTCAAGTGACAACGGAGGTCAGCTCATTTCCTCCTGTTCATAGTCTCAAGATTTGTACTCTTGAGACTTAGGTAGATGTGTTCTTGGAGAGCAACCGGTTGTGAAACGTGTTCACGCTCTCACCAAAAGTCTAGAATTTCTTGCTGTACCTTCAGCTGATGGAGAAAGCTCTTGTTGTGTTTGTTAATCTTAATGGGTGTTAATAGAGGGACAGGTGGTATTGCTACATTGAGGACTATGCCAATTGATTGTCTTCCTTTTAATGTGTTTCTAGAGACCAGTACAATTTTAAACAGGTACTTTTGTAGCAGTGGAGAGAAAAGGATTAAGGTCTTTCCTCTTTAGCCCCCTATTCTAAGGGCTTTCAAGGAGGCTAGGTTGGCAGCCAACTACAGGAGATGATTGTCCTGATTTCCTCTGTAGTGAGATTTGGAATGGAACCACCATACACTACTACTATCACTAATCAGGCTAAATAAAACTTGATATGCTCATACTTTCTCAAATTTAGGCCAATATGATGCCTGGTTTCCTTCCCCACCACCAACTCTTTTGGGGGGGCAGGAGAATGGAGAACTTCTAGTACATAGGGTTGCCAGCTACCTAGGCAATTTTTTAAGGAATGCTTATGAAAAATACTTGTTGCAGGGCCCTGTATTGTCACCCTTGGATATTCTTGTACGTGCGTAACAAGAATAGTTCATTGTGAAGAAAACATGTTACAAGAGTGGCTTTCTACTGAACAAACTTGGTTAAGTTAGGAACGTATTAGACGATTTTCTTCTTCTAATTTGATCTCTCTTGGGAGAGGGGGAGTTTTTGACGTGTGCCCAGCATCCTGGAAACCTGAATAACCAACATTCCTGACATAGAGAGAGGCCTTTATGTTGAACTGTACTCTTTGGTTTCCTCTTTGCTGTTGGTTTGTTTACAGCGCATCAGGTAGGATGAAGTCACTGTTAATAAATCTATTTGTGTTGATTTCAGGTTTAGGCAGAGGAGGGAGATGTGTCCTTTATAAACAGAAATTTTACCTACAGGTAAACCCCCTAAGTGGTTAATTACAAAATACCAGTAGGAAACTTGGTCTCTCAGCCTGTGTAAAATAATCAGCTGTAAATCTAGGTTTTCCTTATTAACAAACTGGAAAGTGACACTTTTGCCGTGCTTATGATTATTTCTAGATGTGGTGAAATAGCAGAAGAACTTTAATGGCTATGTCCTTACGTGAAGTATATGTGGGGGAGGGAGCAGAGAGAGTTTTTCTTTCTCCCTTGACCTCCTGTGACAGAAGAACCAGGAACATTAGCAACCTCTGTGCTTTCCTACTCTAAGCTAGTGCCGCTGCCAGCAGTGGCAGGCCCAGTGCCCTTTGTGCCAGCAGCGGCACGCTCACCCTGTGAAAAGTGATGCAATAGCATGCCCCTGCCTTCCTGGAATCATTTCTACCTGTTTCAGGAAGAGCTTGTTGCAGAGTCCTTTGAAGTCAACGGAAGAATTCCCATCAACACTTCTGCTTGCTGTGTTAATTGGTGTTCGATATAATGTACCTGGTTGAAACTGGCTGAAATTAACTGGAACTATTAAAGAGAACTCCCATCATTTCAAGGAGCGTAAGGCAGTTCCATGAAACAAGGAACCAATCTAATAAAGCATGGTTTCTAAGGGGTAAGAGAAGAGAGGGAGACAATGCTCGGGGGAACATTTGGTTACACAAAGGTTCCCTCCAGGTGCACCTACTGTTGCAAAATTTTGGTTCTGTGTGTGTATCTTCTCTTCCTCTACCAGTGGCTCCAGATTTGAACCAAATCAGCCTGCTGGATTTAAAAGGGGGGGGGGGAAGGGGCAGGCACACGATTGTATGTGCCTTGTTTCTGCAAGTAAACAGAAAAAAATCAGTACAGCGATTGAACTGATGAGAAAGGTTTGGTATAACACAGCTACTTACAAGCCACATGCGCACGCGCTCTCTCACTTTTGTGCCTGCATGGCAGGGCAGCTCCATGCGCATATGTGCTTAGGAGAATGAATGAGCCATTGGGTGTTTTTTAGGTGTGACGGCACTGAGTGCTGCCCCATTTTAATTCTGTCAGAAGTGAGGGCCTTCACTCACTCCAGGCATGATTTGGCCCAGCTGCCGAACAAACGTGGCGGCAGCTGGGCCAGAGAGTGAGTGGGGAGTGGGCAGGATGATGCATGCAGATGCACGGCTCTCCCCCCACACTACTTAGAGCAGCCCGCCCCCCCCCCCCCCCCCCCCCNTGAGAACAAGACATGGATGCAGGAACACCTGAATTCTTATCCCAGCTATTGTAGTGCTGTGAGGACTGGGGGAGATCACCTACGTTCTACCTCAGTTTTTCCATTTGTAGAATGGGGTAAATAACAACACTCTCTGTCTCTTATACACATCTAGATGTGTATAAGAGACAGCTCCCGCCCTGCCAGGCGGCCTATGAGGCTGCCATGGCTTCCTGGAAGTGCCACGAACCCAGACCTGGGTAAGTGTGAGTAGGCCATCAAATGCGGCAGCCCGCTTTACCCCAGTTCAACATCAGTTGCATGGGCCATGGCAGCACTTAGCCCAGGTTAAGCCGCCATGTTTTAATCCTGCCCGGAGTGAGTAATCCTGCTACCTAATCTAGCAGGTTATTTTGTTTCCAATTATTTCTTTAGAAATACTCTCCATTTCAGGCCAACATCTGGTGGCCATTTCAGACGTGACAGCAGAACAGATTTCCATGCATGACAAAGCGTGGGAATCCATGCTATTGTCACGTCTGAAAACACCCATTGTTGCTAATACAAGTAGAAAAGCCACCATCCTGCACCTCGAGATTGCACCCAGGTGAACTCACTACTTCCCTTGTCATTTTCCTGTGTCTCAGGTCCCCGAGTGTGTGTACATTGTGGTACATCTTACCTATCTCCTCACAGAACCTGAACATGGGAAATATTCTATCAAAACTAGGATAGAGAGGTGTGTGTGTGTTGAAGCAGAACAGTCCCATTACACCAAGACTGTTAGGAGTTGTGGGCAAGGCTCACCCACCCTAGACAGGCCTGTTTCCTTCTGTGCCTCTGTTTCCCTTTCACTCAAGGCACAGGACTTAGTCAATTCAATCTCTTTAGGAGGTGGGAGGGGGGTTGTAAGCTCTTTGTCTACATCCCTTGAACAAGGTGACCTGGCCAGGTTCTCCTTGTGGCCAGGCCATCTCAGACCATCTCTCTACCCTGGTTCAGTGGCCTGGCTCCCATGCAGGCCTTCCTACTTGATGGGTAGCTTTCTGAAAGGCAAGCTCCCTGGCTCTCTCTATCTCCTGCTTCATATTCTGCTTCTCCTGGGCTTTCTGGACAAATGTGCAACTGATCAAATGGTTTTAACACCATCCACTGAGCTCTCCTACCTGGACTTTCAGCCTTCATGGGTTGGTAACGGACTCAATCCATCACCACAACCACCAGCTATGGAATTGATTTCTCTCTCTTCCTCTGCAAAAAGTAGTTTGGTTAGAGGTTAGACACCTTTATGAAAATCCCACAAACAGGTCTCTGTATTTTATGAAGCGTCTCCAAATATGGTGAGAATTATACATAGTATCAGTAATATAGTTTGTTTTGATACAGATCTACAGATATCTCTGTAACTGAAACTTAAAGGGGTCAGTAAGGTGTGTGTGCCGGTAGTGGATGGAGGTGGGTGTGTGGGCATTCCCACAGGCGCACACCCATCTTCACGTACGGAGCAACTGGCATTGGTGCCTGTTGCTCCATGCGTGGGTGATGGGTGGAGGTGGGTGGAGCGTGGGAGCCCATGTTCCCATGGGCACCCACCCATCCCCCTGCACCTGCTGCGGTAATCGTATGGGCACCCCACCCCATGTGTACGGGGTGCTGGTGGGGGGTGCCTGTGTGAAAAGGGCCTGTGTTTTAGTCTATTTTGTTCTGCACTTAGCAAGGATGTGTTACAATCTCCATGTATCGCTGCATGTTTTAATAGTTAAGTAAAACTGGAATGGATGCCTATACACTTTAGACATTTTTCACTGATGTTTGGCAAGAACAAGAAGCATCATGAAAATCAAAGTTCTTTGAAAGAGAAGATGTACGACACAACCTCCCCATTCTCTCCTGATAAGAAGCAGCACATGGGATTTTTCACAAACATGCTGCTTTCTTATAAGGGAAAACCCTAGAAGGAAAAGAGAGGTCACTCAAAAATGTCTTGATAATATGATGAAAACAGCCAAAGAAACTCAGCCCACTGAAAAGGGCCACAGTAAAAGTCAATGGAAGAAAAAATATTCCAGGGTAGCAAAATTTAAATTATAATTCTGAAGATACAGAGAAGTGACTCCAGCCAGTGCCAATGGAGTTAACCAGGGATGAGCTTACTCCACAAAATGTAAAGATTTATCAGTGCTCAGAACATATCTTCTGATACCTAATCTAGCAGGTTATTTTGTTTCCAGTTTTTTTAATGAATACCCTCTGTTTCAGGAGAATGACAAAACTAAATCAGGGTGATTAGTTCAATGAGGGTTTTAAAATCGAGCAAATTGGATTCCCCCTCACCCCCAGCTACCTCAAGTATATGAGTTGTTCCACAGTGTGACCCTCATCCATGAAGCCAAGTTCCTGGTGAGCTGTGCTGATGTTAAACAGCAGTGATTCTGTTCAATCTCACAGCAGCTCTGTAAAATTAGCCACCTTAATACAGCAAGAGAAGCGATAAGCAGAGTTTTCCCTGCTGTTCATAGGAGCCAAGATGACCACAAGGATGTCTGAGTTCAGGCAAGAGAAAACCATGCATTTTGGCTTGATTGTGAGCTTTTATGTTTAAACTGGAACTGATATAGGTCTGCATGCAAGCAGACCTTCTTGCATTGGGATACGAAAGCACTGATGGAGAAACTTTTGCCTGTAAGTATTAAACTAGAAAAAACTGATCACTGTTCGGAAGTTTTGATTAGGCCCAAATCCTTTCCCTTTTCTGCATCCATGGTAGATATTAACTTCCAAGAGTTAGCTTTTTAAAAAATAAATTAAAATCCGCATCAAGACATGCAGTTTTGACTTTTATATGACGCTTCCATCTAAACAAGATTAGAAAGCATCCTAAGCATCCCACTTTGAAGTTAGAGTGGCAAGCTGTATGTGAATTGAAAGGATAGCCTTGATGCTCCAACACTTTCAGCTTCAGAAGTCAAGATGCTGACGAAGTGCAGGGAGGAATAAGGCACTCCTGTTTTTTCATACTCTTTTGGAGGAGAATGGAGGTCATCGTAACATCCCAGGAAACCTGTAACTAAAGGCTTGATGATTCCCAGCCATACACAAAAGAAACTCTGCCTTTCTTTTAAACGGGGGGGAGGAGGGGGGCTGCTTTGTGAAACTGACCAACAAATAAATCTGTTTCCAATAAAAATTTCCTGTTTCCTCCTTAACGCGTTTGCCTGCTGTTTGTTTACAGAGAGTGGAATAATAAAGATTTCGTTGAGCTTCCTTTTATATTTTTAGCTTCTAAAATAATTTCTTTATTCTTTTCTTAAGATTTCCCAATATAATTCTAGTGGGTCTCACATTAAAACCTCCATTCACCTAAAGAGAAGTAGGATCCCTGTCATAAAAGACAGGTATCTAAAAATTCGCAAAGGAAAACCAGATTTCTCACCATGCAAAAATGCTGAATTTTGATGGGAAATACTGGTTTTAATTAACAAAAGCATGTGAGTTCTATACTGATGGCAAGCAGCACATTTTAAAAAGCAAAAAGCCACTCATCTCAGGGAAGCAGCATCACCTAGAGAATCAGGGGCATAGCTAGATGGGAATGGGCCCCCTTCTAGGTCACTCCGTTTCAGTATGCATATGTATTCTACATGCATGCGAGCCTCCCAGACTCATGAGCCCCAGTGCAGCTGCACCTGCTGTACCTATTAAGGAGCAGAAGGAGCCATTTGCATTCTACATGCGTGTGAGCCTCCCCGATGCATGGGGCTCAGTGCAGCTGTACCTATTACAGTTACATCTCTGTAGAGAATTCTAGTCCCACCTCTGCTGCCACTTGCTGAGTGACCATGGGCAGACCAGGTCACCTCCTTTTGCCAGTCTGGGTTCAGCCCTGCCCTGAAAGAAATGATACTCGCTCCTGTGTAAAAAATCATGAGAGAGACTGATGAAAAGTGCTGTATAAGAACCAAGTATTTATTTGTTGCAATGGCCTAGTATGTTGGAGATTAGAAGTTAGTGTCCAACATGTTTTAATGCACAGTCAGTAATTGAATAAAGAATTGAATTAAATGAGAATGAAAGCCGGTCAGAAAATGGGTTTAAATCATTTGGGTAAAATCCCTCACTGCTAGACTCCTAGATTACGTACTTTTTCAAATCAAGATGGCCTCCATCCATCAAGCCTCCTTAGCCTTGATAAGATTATAGCATTCTCATCATGCTTCTTTCACAGACTTTCCATCTCAAACTTCTTCTAATTCTTGATGTTATCCATCCAACCAGTCTTCCTCCTGCCTTCAGTGTAAGACTATGGGAGCATCTTTTCCTACTTTCTTTTTGCACAGCCTGTCCTTATATTTGTATGCACCCACCTATTAGTCCGTTTGTCCAACTCTCCTACTCCAAACAATTCTTTCTAGCCCCAAAGCTCAAAACTGGACACCCTCTTTGCCTTTGCCTAAGCCTTTGTGCCTTATGGAAGATCACCAGATCAACTGCCTTCCTTCCACCAATTGCAAGGGGGCTCAAACCATTGAGGTTCCCTTCTTCCAGCCTTAAAATTCTATCATTAAGCCACTAATTACCAGGACTGTGCCCTGCAGTCAAGACATATGGAGCTCCAGATGAGTTGTTAAAGCAGGACTGTAGGTAATCTTACCACTTTGGTAGTCATGTTCCATCAGTAGCTGCTCTAATGGGCATTCCTGTGACATTTCCCAGTGGCAGATTGACTCCCCTTTATCTCTGTGCCCTCATACTCAGAGAGGCACTGAGACAGTTGTGTATACCCACATCTACTACAATCATGTATTTGGACCTAAAGTGATGGTTCTGGACTGCAAAATATGCAGCCTTCAAGGCTATCCCAGCTTTAATTTGGAATACATGTCCTAGTTCATTTGTGGGGATAATGATTGCTTTTCTTTTCAAGTGTCGTTCAGATATATGTTGAGCAACTATCCTTAGTGTCTCAGGCTTGGCTGTATCGCAGATGTTGCAGTGGAAAGAACCTGATCTGTTCTAAGCTGTTCAGAGGTGTAATAATCAGTCACTCTCTTCAGAACATACAGTGCTACATTCTCAGGGCGTGCTGTACTGCTGTAAATATACTGTTAACCACCTTTAGACCCATTTGAATAGAATTTCATGGATGTATTTCTTTTTATAGTTTAAGAGCTCTATATTGGAGCAAGAGCTGTGTTTGGAAAGGAGTGGGGTGCTAAGCCAGCCTTTTGTTCCCCTAACCCTGGGATGGGAAATAAAAATGCTGACATTGTGTAGAGTGTAGTGTTTCCCAAACTGGGGGCAGAGCCCCATGTGAGGTTACTCCATCTATAGATGGAGTGGCAGTTCCAAATGATACTCTTTGCATTGACTTTCTTGCTAGCTGGGGTCACAGGTTTATACCCAACTTTCAAAATGGGGTTGTGCAAACAAAGCTTTTGGGATCCACTGCTCTAAAAGCTGGTGTCCTAGTTATATCAACTGGAAAGATTCGTTAGAAATTCTTCCATCAGTCACTTCTCTCATAGAGTTATATGCATTGCCCCCATCCTAATGCCTCCCTCCCCAAAGCACTTAGCAAGGTTTCTTGAAAAAAAGTTGTGTTGAATCTCTCTGCCTTTCATATGATGCTGGAGTCTGCCTACATTAACACCCATTGCTGAGTAAAACCTCAGGTTTCCTCTGGTTTACAATAGAGAATGCACATGTGTATTTTGACATGCGTTTCAATTACCGTATATTGAGTAGGGTATTTTAAAAAAAATAAAACCCAGTCCTACCATATCTATATGCTGCAACATTGTATTCCAAATGTATTTAAGCTTCAGGCAAGAAATCTGTAGCAATGTATCCAGTCAACGTAGGTGGCAAAATTGTCAAGTCACTTGTATCTAATTAAGCCTTTTTTTCTGGCCCATCAAGAAGACTCAATGTAGTCAAGGCTGGATAAACATTAAGAATTTCTGATGGCTCACCACCTGTTTGATCAAGAAAATGTGCACATTACTTTTATGCAAATCAGTTATAAACAGTTAAGACCTGTGTTGGAAAAGAGGATTCTCTTTTAATCCTCTGCAAATAAGTTCAAATTGTAACTAGTTATGTCAAAAGGTTGAGGCAATCTTTGTGCTCCTATGAACTGTGAAAAACTTGTATGCAAAGTTTTAAAAAGGCAAGTGATCTTTGCACAATTATATCTAACATCAAAACAATTGGATTTGATTTTTGTATTTGGCCTTTGCCCAACTTAATGCATATTCAGTTTATCTCTTTTGGTAAAAATGGAATATAAACTTTGAATTCATGGATAAATTAAATTACCACTGTTCTTGGTTGTTTGAATTTGACATTCTGATTAATCAAGTTTGGTAATCACTCCGGCTTTTTGGTTCTTTCTTCAAGAAGCTGAACCAGTTTATGAACATATAAATAACCAGCATTAGTCTTGATTTCTAATGAGTTTTTAGAAGAATGAAATTAGAATTAAATTGTATTATGGTAAATCTGTATGAGAATTTTGACTTGTGCATAGATGGTTTTTTCTAGAACTGAATATCTTATATTTCTGCTTGTGACCTAATAGGACCTTTGGTGCAATAATGGCTCCTTGGAAGTAAATTGGAATTTTGCCATTTGACTTCAGTGGGGCCAGGACTTCACTCATCAACGTCTCTATTTCTCCTAAGACTGAAACTCAAGTTAATTAGATATATTAAAAAATATAGCATGTAACCAAGGTATGTGCACATATTTCCTTTCTCCCAATGTTGTGTGCATATCTGAGAATGATTGATTTTTATTTTGCCAGATTATGGTTTGTTTGTTTTTTGAGGGGTGTGTGTATAGAAAGAGAATAAGCTGAGTGGAGAGAATAACGTATGTAAACTCATAAACGGCTTGGAATGTTCCAATGCTACTCCATTTTAGTTAGGTAGCACATATTAAGGGGGAATACTGGAGAGAATTTTGGTTTAAATTTTAAAAAAATAATTTTTTACTGATTTAATTACGAGTTCGGTTTCAGTTCCATATTTAAATCCATAAAAAGTAAAAACCTACAATCCGATTAAAAATAGAAGCCTGTACATGTGTAAAATGGCCACTGAGTCATTCTTCACATAAAATCCTTTTTTCCAAAATGGTACTGACAGCATCGACACCATTTTGGAAAAGGGCAGCCGCTTGGAATTAAAATTTCCCCCACACCCTAACCTCCAGGGCCCACATTTCCCCCCCACCCCCAGGGGTCCTGGAGTGCTATGTACCACTGCTGTGGGAGCTCCATCAGGCTCCCTTGCTGTAGTGTCCTCCTCCCTCTGGATCGTGCATGTACAAAATGGCCACCTGGACCACTTTGCACATGCACAAGATGGCCACCACCCTTAAGCAAAATGGAGGTGATGTCCTTTTGGCCGCCACCATTTTGGTTTAGGGTGGCAACCATTTTGACCATGGGCAGTATAGTCCTGGCAGCAATTTTGCACATGCACGATCCAGAGGCGGGAGGATGTCTCAGCGAGGGAGCCTGCCATAGCCCTCACAGCAGCAGTTGTGCCTCTGAGGCTGCCAAGTAGCACTCCAGGGGATGAGGGTGGGAGGAAATACAGACCCAAAATTTAGGATCCGTAAATGGTAGGCCAATTTGAGGCCTTCTTCAGGCTAATCCCAACCGGACCATAACTGAAATTCCCATCCCTAGTACATTTGTGAGTCACTGAGCTGTAACAAAATATGCCAGTTATTCTTAGGATTTAGGTCTATCAGTACTATCTACATGATGGAAAGTGCAGGGTATTATAAGCTTTATTAGGTATTTCTGTCTACAGAATAGTTGGGCCAGGATTATTGAATTAATTGTTGTTCATGTTGCTTTTAACACTGGTTTCTCAGGTATTCTCAACATGCCCTATTTACAATTGTTCGTAAGGGCAGCAACTTCAATGGAGTTTTAAGTGTGGTTCTTTTTAACTATATTAAAAAGTTAAGCACCTTGTAAATACAAGTATCAACGCAGTACCAATATCTAAAGTGTGTTGTTGGTGTCATTTTTCTAATGTCTGAAAAGAAAAAGAAAATCAAACTTGAAATAACAAAGCCTGGGAAATAATCAGCTCTCTTTCAGCCAGGCTGTTGCTGCCCATTTTGTCACCATAGTAAAGGGAGTGGTACAAAAGAACTTTGTGCTTTACAAATCACTGACCATAGTCTGTCTTGCTTCTCTTCTTTTTTAGAAATTGAGGCCAAGGAGGCGTGCAATTGGCTGCGGGCAGCAGGGTTTCCACAGTATGCTCAGCTTTATGAGGGTAAGTGGGAGAGTTGATCAAACTGATTTTCTGTGTCATTGATTTTTAAATGAAGTTTTGCTAAAGCTTCATTATTGAGGCAGGGTAATTCTTAAATTTAATGCTAATGGTGAAAAGCAGGTGGGGGGATGGGCTGCTGCATCATTTACCCTACTGTTATTCTACTGTTACCCTACTGTTTACCCTACTGTTATCTACCATCCACCACACTAACCTGTGCATGCGTAGTTGTACGGAAACCTACAGACTGTCTTTGTGGCAGGCACACTGCAGTACTGAAAAATTGTTCCACCCAATACATCGTAACTCAAGGATGGGGAACCTTTTTCCTCCTGAGGGCTGTTTGAAAATTAGTCTAAGCTCCAGCAGCCAGATAGGAGCTAAGGGTGGGAGCGGTTAGTGGGTGTGCTCAGGATGGGGAAAAGAAAGAAAGGGCCCATCCCTGTCGCTGAGTGCATTCTCTTATCTTCACTCCCATCCCTTGAGTTCATTTTTTCAGTGCTTGAGGGGTTGGGACTGGATGCACAGGCCAGATCCAGGAACTGGAAAAGGGCCAAATAAAAAACAGCTGTGGGTCAGATTTGGCCCATGGGTTAGAGGTTCCTCATCTGGGGTGGGGGTTTCCTTGACTCTAATAGTGTGTGAGCCACATTCGCAGACACCTCCCCACTCCCCAGCCATTGCAATCCCATAGTAGCCCTAGTGCTTGCACTGAGAAGTAGCATTAGGAACATATTTTAAACATTTTTGGGCATCTTTGGCACAATTTAACAGCTTCAGGTAATGTCAAGGAGCCAACACTGGCAGACTCTCTTTCCTAGTAACAATCAGGAATCTTCTGAACCAATGGCTGAGAACAAGACATGGATGCAGGAACACCTGAATTCTTATCCCAGCAATTGTAGTGCTGTGAGGACTGGGGGAGATCACCTACGTTCTACCTCAGTTTTTCCATTTGTAGAATGGGGTAAATAACAACACTCTTCTACTTCATAGAGTACCATGAAGATTACTGTAGCTAATGGGCCAAATTCAAGTTTAACTAGAGGGTGTAAATTGTATCTCCCTGTGCCAGCAACAGGTTGTGTCCCATGGAGAACTCTCCTATCAGAAGACAAGAGAGCTCTCTACCACTACCCTCTGTGGTTAGCGAATTTAAGACCCTCATTATTGGAGTGGTGTCTGTTGCTCCTGTGTCTCACCTCACAGTCTGTCATTAGATTAACATAACAGTAGATCAGCCAGCTCTGTCATACTCCTCTCCAGTGAAGAACAAGATGTGGGTCTGCACAGCTGTCGCATGCAGCTACAGCCATGGGAGATCTAATTGAGTCGTGATTCTAGGAAGTGGAGAGGAAGCAGGTAGGGCCGGCCTTACCACAGGGTGCATGGGGTGGCCACCCCGGGCCACAGTCCCAAGGGGACCCCGGCCACAGTAGCGCCCCCACAGGTGCCCCATGTGCAGAGCCAGGGGTGCTGTGCACGCTTCCTATGGCACTGCTGGGATGGAGCCGGGGTGGTGGCTGCTGAGGCTCAGCCGGTGGAGCTGTGGAGAGGACAGCGATCTGTGCCCGGACCCTTGCACTGGACATGCTCCCCCCTCCCCCCCACGCACCTCCTTCCCCTCCCCCTGCATGCCCCACCCCCTGTGGGGGCCTCGCATTTTGTCTTTGCCCTGGGCCCTGCAATTTCTTTGGCCGTTCCTGGAATCAGGGAATCCTATAGCAGTGTGGTTGCACATGAAGAATTCATGAACAGCCCTAATGTCCTGCATATTCTTGTCAATTGTTGGTTTCTGGGACTGGGAGTGGAATTATGTCTCTTTCTGTGCAGGTGAGGGAATCTAGCGAGAGAATGTGGTGGTGGTTCAGATGATACCTTTTAGTGGACCAGCTTCTATTGGTGAGGGTATGCAAATTTTCAAGCTACATGGGACACTTCATCAGGTGATAGGCAAGTCAGAACTAAACTTGAGCAACTGCAAGACAGGTAAACACACACACTGGGGAAGGGGCTGGCATTCAAATTTGTATTTATATTTGAAGAATCCTGTGTGGCTCAAAGGTTTGCATACCTTCACCAACAGAAGTTAGTTCAGATAACTTTTATTGGACCACTTTGTCTCCATCTAGGTGGAGGAGGACGAACTCTACCATTCCCCCATCCTCTCGCCCTTTTCCATCCCTCTCCCATACACAATGGTTTGGCGACTGCTATAGCTAGGGTCGGATGTCAGATATGCACATTTGAGAGGACACGTAGGAGAAATACAGGTTGCAGGGCTGCACTGGCTCCAGTGCAGCCCTGCAACCTGTATTTCTCATAAGTGACCTATATAGCCCTGCAATGAAACTTTCAAACCCTAAAGCTCCCTGTGGAAGTGTGTTTTGTTTTTTTAATTGCGTCTTACTTTCTCAGTTTTTACTCAACCGTTACTCAAGTAAAACTCTAACTTCAGAGGCAGTTTTCCCTTCAGGTGTTGGTTTTTAAGTAGAACTACTGTTGACTAATACAAAAGTCTAGGCTTTTTTAACAAGAAACATAGTAAGAGTCTTTAACTACTTTGCTTTTATTTCTTGGCAACTACTTAATTTAATAGGAATTTCTGAAGCACTCATAATACCTGCAACTTCTTATTCATAAAACAAAATACCCCACCTGCTAGTGGATAGCACTGCATAGAGACAGCCCATTATTTACAATGAGTAATTGTTTGAAATTGCAGCAGCGTTCAGCAGGTCCTCTTGAAAAATGATCCAGATGGACTTTAATGTGCAGCTGCATTGGCAACATGAGAAGATAATAGCACTTGCAAAGGCAGCACTTGGCAATTCTTTTGTTCGCTTGCTTAGAAATTGAATTTCCTTCCATTATGTCCCTCGCTTTTGGTGCTGACCAAGTGCCAAGAAAAGTATTCTTTGGGTATTAACAAACAAGATGGTAGCCCACACCAGTTGGGTATCCACCGGCCTGTTTGTTAGGTGTTTGCTCCCATTGGCCATGTGGCCACCACCCACTGGACACACAGCCCCGCTCACGGACCCTCCCCTGTCACAAGCACCAGTGGAACCAGGACCTGCGTGTCCACAAGCAGCAGCGCAGGGAGGATTTGGCAAGGGAGCTGATCGGGGAGACCATGTGGCAGATGGACAAGATCTACGACACCATTAACGGCATAGCCAGGGAGCGCAGGCAGCTGGTGCCGGGAAACGTTGCAGATTGCAAAGCCTTTGATGTTAAGGTTCACCTGGACCCACCACAGGAAGGACAGGCACTGAGCCCGCCTCTGGCAGTAGTTTAAATGGTCAGGCAACATGATCAAGAAGGCGAGCAAGGAGATGAGCGAGAAGTGGGCACTGACACAAAGCAGCCTGTCCCGGTCCATTCAGCTCCAGAGCTCCCTGCTGGAGTATGTTGCCGCCACAGTCACGAGTATTGTTACTCAGGGCAGGTGCCATTTCCTAACCCCCATCAGCCATTCATGACTCCCCAAATGAAACCTGACTGCCTGCTCTGGTTCCCCCTCCCACTCTGCCCCGCAGGGAAAGCATCTGAGCCCTCGCCATACTCTGTTCATGCCAGGGAACAGTTCTTGGGCCAGGCATGCCTCTCCCCCCACCAGTAATTCCCTCACACCTCCTACAAATGCTTCTCCACAGCCGAATCCACCAGAGGAAGATCCAGAAAATGTCCCCCTGCCAGTCCTGCCACCCAAGTGGCAGTCCAGCTGCCCCCAAAAAGAGCAGGTGCAAGAAGAAAGTTTTAATTTTAAAAAAAATAAAGTTCTAATTTTTCATAATCCATGGTTTCTGTGCTACTTCTGGGAAAGGAGGGAAGTTTGGAGGTGAGGGTGGGTGTTTGTGGAGAATGGCGGTATGGCATAGCAATAAGCCGCTGGAGGTTTGAAGTGGAGGGTGGCTGCACCAAAAATGGGGAAGCTGCTGACTATGCACTTGAGGGCAAGGGGGGCCCATAATAGTCCAGTGGGGAAAAGCCTGGGTGCAAAGGGAACTCCTGTGTGAGAGCCACAGGCAAATGCCGGGTGCTGGCCTGTCGCAGAGTAGCCGGCTGCACGTCTGTGCTTCTGCACTTCCTACTGCCATTCCCAAACCCAGATAGCCTATGAATGCAAATAGGAAATGCAGAGGTTCAGGCTTGTAGCCAGATACGGATGTCAATAGGGAACAGCCTCTGAGTGGGAAATAGCATGGGGAGTGGGGGCAGCCAAGGAGGAAAGGTATGCCATCCTAGTGCTGGGGAGAAACAGATGATGGGCCAGAAGAAAATGCAGTGACACAGGAAATATTTGTAAAGGCTTCATTAATATCACAAAAAGATCATTTGAAATAGTTCACCATAGTCATTAGACTGATACTGATGTTGGTTTGGGGGCTAGCATTGCTGTTGATGTCCCAGCACAAAGCATCCTGAATCTCTCCAGCTATGTACTGCTCCACTCAGTTCAGCTGGCAGGGGGTGGTTTCCATTGTGGCCCCGTAGATGTTATGGGGAACGCAGACAGCGGTAGTTAAAAGTGAAGCAGTCTCTAACTGGAAAATCAGTTCAGTTGATTTCTAACACTGCTTTGGAGATCAGATGCAATTGATCTCCAACACTGCTTTAATAGCCAGAAAGTTCTCTCCACAACAGAGCAGGTGGTGCAGAGCTTATGGTTAAAGTACCTTTGCTCCAGGGTGTGGACAACGCTGTATGCCTTCATGAGTCAGGGTTTTGGGGGCTAAGAAGTATTGCCAGGAACAGGGCTCATAAGTACCCACACACACACCACACCCACATGCATTTTCAGTGGAGGGTCCAAAGTCTCTGGTGTACATGTGGCCAAAGAAGGGAGACTGATGGAAGATGCGGGTGTTGTGGTTCTTCTCGGACCACACATCCACGAACCAGGCATGGTGGTCCACTATGGCTTGGAGAACCACAGAAAAAAACTCCTTCCGGTTCAGCTAGTCGTCCTTGCTATGAGGTGGGCAGACAATGACGATATGGCTCCCATCAGTAACCCCTATACATTCTGAAACCCTTCCCACCAGAAGTCCTCCATCACTTCCACGGGGTCAGCCAACTGCACTGTCCTGTCCGGCAGCACTTTCCCAACTGCTGTGCAAGCTTCCACAGGTCTGATGCCCACCGTGGAGGTTCTAATGCCAAAGTGCTGGGCGACAGAGTAGCAGGGTTCTGGAGTGGTAAGCATCCCACCAGTCTCTGTTTTTCTCCTTCACCCAGACCAGCCTCTCAGTGGGTACAACCCTGTGCATGGCGTCAGTGACTGAAGCCGTGTCCCCTGACAGGTACCTCTCTGTGCACATGAGGTGCACTTGCGCAGCTTCGACCCTCCCTAGCGCATTCCATTGATGCTGGAGGTAAGCCAGTGCAGCTCTTGGATACAACTAGACCTGAAATGAAAAATCTTGACAAGTGCTGGTTCAGTTGGAAGCAGGGCATTCACCAAGGCTGCTTTTAGACTATCGTGGTGGCGCCCGCGCTTGTTTTTCAAAACTACCGGGAGGCGGGTTTACACGTGACACCGCCACCGATTATGCGCATGTGTGGTCGACACGCGTCCATTTCTGGCCGCGTATGTCCACCCTCGATCGGCGACCCGGTCAGCGTGTGGCCGGAAATGGATGCGGGGCGCCCACACATGCGCATAATCAGCGGCGTTGTCATGTGTAAACCCGCCTCCCAGTAGTTTTGAAAAACAAGTGCAGGTGCCACCGCGATCATCTAAAAGCAGCCCAAGATTCACACGATGTGGAAAACATACTGGCTTTCCCGCTGCTTTTGCCATTTTCCAATATTTTTTACACATTGATCGAGGCTACACAGCTGTAACAGGAGATGGAGAGCAGTAGAATCTTGCATTCACTTCCAGAAGTCCCAGTGGCTGCAGTGGGAGTTTTGGCTGTGCAAAGACCTACGTGTCATTCAGGAATCTGTGGAAAGATGCTAGGTAATATTTTATCTGGTTGCAGTTCTAGAGCTGTTATTAGATAAACAAAAACCTACAGTTTTACAAACTTAGTTAAGGCAGATTCATATCAAGCATACTTTAACAAACCTAGAATTTGTGTGTTAAGGCTCCCGCCTTAACTTCCACATCATGTAAGCAGTAAAGATGTTGTATGGCTTTGCATACTGTGCTCGCTTACAACTTAGGCTCAATGCAACCACACTCTGCCTTGGTCTTTCATCTCCAATCCTCTTCCTTTGCAGGTTGGGGGCAACACTAAAGCTGAGCATAATGCTATGTAAGTGTTTAATAAGAATTTGGGTACCCGTTGACATTAAATGCATGGAAAGGCCAATGGAAGGAGTGGAGGAAACATTAATCCTAATTTGGAATTAAATTATATCTCATTAAGTGTTTCTGAAATAATACAATGGGGATGCATCTTTGGGAGTGGGGGGGGAGATGATGTGGAATAACAAAGGCAGCAGGGAGAGACGGTGGAATCACAAGGAGGAGGATATAAGGATGAAGTACAGGAGGAAAGAACTTGGTGGAATAATAGGAGGAATGCCATAAGAAATGAGTAGAATCTTGAGATTGTTGGTGACGTAAATGATTGGGAGGAGTGATAGAGTATGGGAAACACTACCATGGTTCTATTAAGCACACATGGCTGTTCTCTCAGGCTTTCGGAGGCAGGAAGGGGAGGGTGGGTTAAATTTTTTGTGGTGGGAGTGTTTTAAATTTGTTGTTTAATATTGAAATTTTAGATTTTATTGTGGTTTTTATATTAAGATTGTTTTAGGAAGGTCTAGGCTCCCTACGGGGAGTCGATGCAACATTAACTGGATGAAAACACGCGCACCAGTTGTTATCTCTGGCATATTTGATGTTTATTGTTCATAATGTTAATGAAAACATATGTAGTACTTATGAGTTTTGTAAAATTCTGAAATACCAATAAAAACGTACTATTTAAAAAAAA
>QEPC01013002.1:10104075-10155781 GCA_003113815.1 Sphenodon punctatus | reverse complement strand
GCTCCCTCAGCCTACAGAAAGGTTACATCCCTGGCCGCTTCCCCCCCCCCCAGAGTGCTTATCTCGCACAGCAGCAAGCGCTTTTTAAATAAGCGCTCTGACGGGACGCGGCCAGGGATCCCCCGGAGGCTTTTAACTCCAGGGGATCCCTGGCCACTTCCCTCCCAGAGCGCTTATCTCTCACACAGCAGCAAGCACTTTTTAAATGCCAGGAACATCTTGAAACCTCACCTCACATGAAATATTGGACCAAAGCACATATTTAGCATACTCAATATCTGTCCTCTGCAGCCATCTGTGTCTATAAGTGTATGCTCACAGAGAAAACCCCGTCAACATCAGGGTTGCAAGCCAGAGGAATTTGCCCCAGGGAACTCCATTGAAGTCAGTGGAACTCTCAATACAGAACATTAGCTCCACCCTAACTAATGGAGCCACTAGTGTGGCTCCATAATACATTTCCAGGACTCTGACAGTGTTGTTTCTTCCTCCTTGCTCTCCCAAAGTGTTTAACTTAGGCAATCTTCTTGGGAATAGAGTCAACATAGGGCTTCCAGCTTTTTATTTTTCATGTTAGCTCATATCTCCTTAACAGTATCAGTCTATTAAATAGCTTGATTAAAAGCCAAGAAGATTTTTGTTTTCCATTGTTCTCCAGTGGTTTTAGTTTGGGTAACCTATTACTTTAGTTCAAGATGTACAAGGTCCCTAAAGCTGTATTGCAGGACTAATACATGTTTTAAATTAGACTAGCAGCTTGAATCCGTTTCAGCTTGTGGTATCAGATAGGGGTTTATATTTAGCTTACACAGTCTTTTGTTGTTTCATCTTTGCTTTGCTTGTTTGTTTTTTCTTCTGTGATGCATGTGAACGTTGTCAATTATCAAAACTACGCGAGAATGCTTCTACGTGAGAGAGAAGGCTCTTTCCGAGAATGCGTGTTCTCACATGGACGGCACCCACATCTCTGTTTAAAGACAGCCCACCAGATGTGCAGGCAGAGCAGAAGCAGGGCAGGCTGTCCATGCTCCAGGGCAGCCCTGCCAGTGGTGCTCCAGGAACATCCCAGAGCACTGCCAGTGGAGCGAGCAGCCCAATGTTGGGGCACCAGCAGGAGGTGGGACTGTGGTCAGTCTGCTCAGTGGACAACCACTGCAACCCCACTCTCAGCTGGGGGTTGCCCTGGCAACACTGGGCGATTCACCCGCAACTCTATGGTATGGGGAAAGGACTCTGCGCAGGTGGACAGTGGGTCCATTTAAAATGGACCCAGACACAGCTGCAAGCAGGCAGATGCAGGGGTGCACCCCCAGACTTGATCTGAATTGAGCACCCCCACGTCCTTGTAAAAACATCCATTGAGATGGTCAGAAGTGAAATTTATATTGGAGGTGTCCATCCTTGAGTCTTTGGACTCATGTACACAACATTCTGCCCAGTAAGAACCATATAAAAAGTGCCATGATGACTTAGACCAATGGTCCATCTAGCCCAACAACTTGTCTCCGACAGTCACCAGTTTGGGTTGTTTCAGAGAAGTGCATAACAGGACATAGTGGTGTGATCCATTTCCTACAGTTCACTCCCAACCCCTGCCAGTCAAATGCTTCATTCTTTGATGAACTCAACTAACATTCATTTATGAATCTCTCCTCTAAGAACTTACCCAGTTTAGAACTTCCAGTACGGGAAGCAAGAACTGCCAGTAAGGCAAGCAAGACAGAGTGCAGCCAATGCTTGCTCCCCCTGTAGCATTTGGTGGGGGGAGGGAAACTATGAAGAGGATTTGTGTGGCAAGCAACTTCACACAACACCGCGTCACAACCAGGAGGAAAGCCAGGACAGGCTGTGTTTCAGGTTGCTTCCCCTGGTTGAGGGATGTTATGTGAATGAATCTTTGGTGAGCTGAATCTGAGAATGCCAGTTGCTTTGAAATTGGTTACCTTTGGGAATGAGATTCATTTGATTACCTATCTGTCTTGATTCTTGCAGATCTTCTGTTCCCCATTGACATCACTTTAGTCAAAAGAGAGCATGACTTTCTGGACAGAGATGCCATTGAGGCCTTGTGCAGGTATGTTTCTTTAGAAAGGGGAACATCTTGGGGGATAAGCATAACCTAACTGCATTGTATAGTAATTGTTCCTTTTGAAATGTTTGTATAATCCAAAGACTTCTGCAGCATGGATAAAATAAACAATATTGGTTTTTTAAGAATTCTCTAAAAAATGACCAGTGGTCATGTCTGTGATGCAACTTTCAAATTCCTATCATCTTTAATTTCCTCTTCTATTTTTTCTACCTGTTCTTGAATTTGTAAGCCACATTGAAATTGGAACTATGCAGCTTGCAAATGTGTTTCTGCCTGGGGCTTGTACGCAGGGCGCTCTCCCAAATGTGAACATGGTGGGTTTTTTGAGAACTGTGCTAGCCAAGCTGTGAAATTACTTCAAGGCCAGATTGTTAATACTTTATTCATAGGGTGAGTTTTTTCCCACTGAAATCAATGAGATGTTTCTTGTGAGTAATTCTGGAAAGGGTTACATTAGTAGTCTAGTCTGCACCACAGAGCCAACCATTCTATTGTGTCATTGCTCATTCCTGACACAGTTCCATCTTCAAGTATATGATTTTACCTTCCCTCTCTCTTTCCTAGTTGCCTTGGGCTAGAGAGTGTCTGGTAAAACAAAATTTCCACCCCTCCTGACACCTCTGCAGCTTTCCAGACTCTTAGTCAAATGAAAGCGTAAGGCAGTATGTTGCATATGTCCGCCCCAGTGTCTGCCCACTTGCAGCCCTGCCTGGGTTAAAACCAAGGTTCTGTACCTCACAGCGCTCTCCCAGCCCAAAACCCAGGAACAGACTTTTAGTCTGTAACTTTATAGGAATTCCAATTTGGAAGAAAAAAATGCCACCGCTGCAGTTCTGGGGAAAAGAAAATAAAGTATTCACACAAAAAAACCTCAGTTGAGAGCAACTAGCAGTGCTGCATGCTGACATTGTACGTTTTCACATTGACTTCTGTGTTAGTTGCAGTCCTGACATTCTTCTGATTGTATTTATTGTGCGTTTTCCAAATAAAAGAAGTTTAACTAAAAACACAGATTCGCAGGTGAAGTGATGGTGATTATAAATAACAAGAAACTGCATAATGTGAAACAATTAAACGATTGGGAATCTCGTATTTAAGTATTTCTGAAAGGCATGCAATACTCCTCATGGGTGTTCTGAGACATGAATATTCCTTCTATTAAATTAGCACTAAATTAGGTGATTTTACAGACAGATATGAAAAGGTCACTAGCCCGATCCAAGAGTCCATTCAGCAAATTCTCTGTACAGGACTATGTGCGTGCGATCAGGGCCTCTGAAAATCATGCCTTAGGTGGCATTTCCACACATTTCACGTCTTTCTATAAAGACCCACGTTTATGTGTTCACACAAACACAGATCTGCCCACCTGGGGATGGAGCAACTGCCCCAGGTTTTGGTCAAGACAGACAGCTAGATCAATCTGTGGAAGCATCCTCTGACAGCAGCACCAGTCAGTGAAGGCTGCTGCAGGTGTGCAGAAGGGAATGCTGCCTGCTGGGTATCGGCATTCTCTCGCAGTCTGTCTCGGGAGCAGCTGGAGAAGCTGCTGCTAGACTGGTGACACGCTGTCCGTAACAGACTTTGCAATGAAGAGCCCAGGGCTTTCCTCGAGGCTTAGGCCAAAAAGGGGTGGAACCATGACAGAAGGGGACTGTCCTGATCTTTTTTCACATGGCAAGGTCACCTTCAGGATGTTGGGATGCTCCAAAGGGGACAGGGCTCCCATCAGAAAGAGGGTGGAAGAGCATCTTTATCCCAGCCTTTTCCATTGTGACCTACCTCCACTGTCTCCTGAAGCCCCGTATCTCCAGCCTATCCAAGTACTGGAGAACCCAGAGAAATTCTTTACCCAGACAGTCCAGGTCAAGCCCAAAGGGTTGGTAATCCTACCCAGCATGGCCGTGGGGAAATCTCTGAGTGCTTCCGCCCCAGCAGCTCTGACAGTACATGGGAATTCCTGCTAAGGGTGTTCACATGTGGGGTTCTCCACACCCTTGCTAAGGTCTCTGAGCAAATGGGGAAACACTCTTCCTTAGATGCTTTGATATAGCCTTGTGTATACAGTGTTAACCTCTACATATTAAATATCTGACGGCGTAAACCTGAAAATAGGTGCATTAAAGACAATTTGGCAGAGACGGGACTCAACCAAAACTTTGAATCCAAACATGGGGAGTCCAGTTCCATAGTCAGTCTTTGTGTCTTGGACACAAATCATTGTTATATGCCTCTCAATCCTGGATGGATATTAGTGGTGTCAGGTTAATGTTGCCATCGCGTTCTCTGCTTTTTATGAACAATACAGACCACTAGTTAAGATCAAGATGATCACAATTGCATAGAATGCTCATCATACACTAGAAATAATTAGAGAATAATCTTGAAATGATCATGAAGTGTGTGGTTACCAGATAACATCAGGGATTATGTCTAATCTGCCAGACCTCCCTCAGGTGGTTTTTGTTTGTGAAGTTCTGTTTGTGTCTGTGTCTGGAAAAAAAATCTCCAGATTAGTGACTGGGAACTGATGTTCAAAGGTGCATTGGCTGCAGGAGACATGCTCATCTAAAGGACTGTTGATAGTTATGTACAGGGACCTTTGTTCACTGTGTTTTACCAATGGGGAAATTCTCAGTGGGGAAAATGCAGTCAACACGGGTCCTTGGGTTTTATACAATTTCTATAGCTGGCTGTAAGGGAAATCCTGTCCAATCTGTCACTTTGTCTATGCTGCCACCATCTCAATGTTTAAATGCTGAAGTAATTTTGCTTAAGAGTGAGTTTCCTAAAACCTGAGACTCCCAAACAAGGGTCCAGTCTCCATTTCAGGTTAAAACATGCACAAATCAAATGGTAGTGGGTGTACACTGGTCCCCAGTGTAGAGACTGGCTCTCATGATAGAGAAAGAGAATCTAAGCACCATTTACAAAATCCTGAAGTACTAGTAGTTGAACATGGTCAAAAGCAATGGCTGGGAGCTTTTGATTTAACATACACAATCAGGGGACTGCTGTATTCTGATCAGGAGTAACTAGACTTGGAGTCCCTGGGTTTTATGAATTATCTCGGGGCTCTGGGTAAGAAGCCCTAATATCCCTGCTCCATGGATAACCAGAGACATATTTTTTTAGGGCAGGTGGGGAGGACTGGGCCACATCAGAAAGGGGCAGGGTGAAGAGGCCCTCCTACCCCCTTTCTGATGTGGCTTGCCCCCTGCACAGCATTGGGTGTCTTCCCACAGACAGCTGCCCTGCTTCACCCCTGGACAGCCTGCCAGATGTGCAGGCAGAGCAGAGACAGGGTAGGCTGACTTTGCTAATGGGCAGCCCTGCTGGCGGTGCTCTGGAACATCCAGGAGCATCGCCAGCAGAGCAGGCAACCCAATCATAAGACCCTGGCCAGAGGCAGGGCTGCTGTCTGCCTGCTCAGTGGACTTGCTGCTGCAGCCCAGCTCTCAGCCAGGGGCTGTCCTGGCAACTCCATAGACTTGTGGGTTTCCATGGGTCACAACAACCACCGGGTCTGTTTAAAACGGACCCAGGCAGGGCTGCAAATGGACAGACACTGGAGTGAGCAACACCCCAGTGTCCATGTAAAAACACCCATCATGGTATCTCAGCACTCCAAAAGTTCAAGGGTTCCTTTGCCCCGCCCCTTTTCATGGAGGCCCCACCACTTTGGGGTCAAAGCTACAGGAAGCCTTTTCCTACTCCAACTAATTTGGCTCAAAACTCAAAGCAGCCTCTCCCACATGGTGGGACTCTCTGTTGTCCTCTGTGACACCTTAATTGTTGTTTGTGACTAATCTACTTGTAGTCTTTGGAATTGTTAAAAAAACTGGGGTGAATCTATAGTTTTCTAAATATTTCTTTTGGAAAAATCAACAGGTCAAGGCTTCAAACCTGTCAGTGGGCCGAGTGATGTCTTTCATTGTTTCTTTTTTTTAAAAAACCTAACCAAAAATAAAAATTCAGACCAGCCCCTCTGTGTTGCTGTTGCTTAAAACGTGCACAGGAGAAGATTCACAGCTGTCAGAGAGAACAGGAGGAGGAGAAATAGTTTTAGTGAAGGAAAAGCCGCATAAACTGTAACACTTATTTGACATGAGGGTGCGGAGGCTAAGCAGTTGAGGGAAGTGCTATGATAAAGCTTGGACATAAAAACTGACACGACAAAGGTTTAAGTCTGGCTAATGAGAGCAGTTATTTTTGCATGGATATGCAAGTCCTTTAACTTTTTAAGCTTTTTTTTTTTTGAGGGCAGCCTCCTAATTAGACAATAGACTACTTTTAGTTTGCATAATATATACATATGGAAATCTTATGCAAATTGAATTTTGAGAGTTGCGGCCCCTCATTTCAGAGTTCAGGGGTTAAGAGGTATGCTTTACAAGTAAGAGCATGTTCACATAAAACAAACCTTACCTGGGAGTAACTACCCTTGAGTAAGATTACCTCAGTCCATCTCTAGTCACCTTCTCCTCCCTACCACCACCACTGAGTACGATACCATAAGCTGCACCAAAGATACTTTTCGGCCTAAGATTTTTGAACTGCCTGAGAGCTTTGGTCATCCAGTTCGCCATCAAAATGAATGAAAATTGGAATTCCATATATTCTGAGCAGCTTTGAAAATTACATCCTGATTTTTCAAAGTACATGAAAACTAAAATTAGATTACAGAATTATTTCAAATGCAAAATGATGTTTTTAGTTTTAAAATCAGCTTATCCAAAAGAATGGGTTTGCAACACAAATTTGGCTCAGTGTACAGTATGGATTAATGAACTATCAGTATAAAAAGTTTTATGCCTGGAGTAGGATTGCTTGATAGTGTAAAGCAAAATGCAAGATTCAACATAATACAGAATGTGGCCCTTTATAAACAGACTGGGTGTGTGATTATGGCACTGTTAAATAATACTCACAGATCTGAGGCCACGGTAGGTGGGAGGATGGGTGTGTGGGGATTGGGCATTGGCACCCGTTGCTCCGTGCATGGGTGATGGGTGGAGCACGGGAACACGCACACACACACACCACCCGCAGTGTTCCCACGGACACCCACCTATTCTCCCACACCCGCCGCGGCGTTTGCATGTCTGCCTCCCTCACCACCTGCACACGTGTGCAAGTGGGGGCACCCGTGTGAAAAGGGCCTGAGACAATCCCTATAAACCATTATGGTTTTCAAAAGAAACCTGTTTTCATAATGACAGCATGTCAGCTCTGTAACAGAATCTCTACAGGCCTAACTTATTCCTGTCACTGAAATCCTTCACAAAGGGATGTTCTTAACTTGCATTTATTTTTGCATTTCTGAGGAGCATGTTAGGACTTTTAATTTTTTTAAGGACCTCTGTGAAAACAGTCTGCACGCTTATCTGCTTCAGCTGCCCAAGGGTTTTATTTTAAAGAGGAGGCTCCTATATAATCTTTGTGAAATCAAAGACGCTCTTATCAGGTTGGCTGAAAATATGTTTTCCCTGACGGATCAAAGTGATCAGGCTAGTTAAATGCAACAGGCTGGAAGCAGATAAAACCTGATATGGGGACTGAGCACAAGTAAAAGGCCCTGATACTGTAAAATTCACAGATGTTTATGTGAAACAAAATAGAACACCAGGTTAGGAGGTTTTTCAATTCAAAATTGAAAAGGCAAGTAGCTTTCCCTCATCTGGGAGATATTATAGCAAATAGTCTGACAGCTCAATCCTCAAAGTACTCCAGGGATCGAAGCCCAAATCATAATGCGATATTTCAGGTATACTTTATAAAACAAAATAAATCCTAGTTTAATCCATGACTTCTCATTGAAGTGTTGGGGAATTTTAGTTCAGTTTCAAAGAGAACTCTCTCCACTAGGTTAAATGAAGAGGCAAAAAAACAATGCGGGGCTGGAGAAACCTGAAGTAGAAGGTGTAAAGTGTCTGAAGAATTTGTGCTGTCTTTTCTCAACGTATATGTTTGCTAGAGAATGTTATAAACTAAAATTGACAAGATTCATTCCCTTTGTGGACTAAGCAGATAAGAAGTCTGACCTGAATGTGCTTAAATGAGGTGGAATTGGCAAAACTGTAAAATAATAATCTAAACTTAAAACCTGGGAGTCAGTGGCAAAACAGTTATCTGAGTAGTCACACCAGGTCTCATCATTCCTGCATTAGACTAATCTAACATCAACTAAAGTAGAGCTGAAACAGGTCGTGACTTTATTATTTGTGGTACAATTTGTATTTTAAGGTAGCCCTTCGAGAATCCAAATAATATTAATGACTAAAACAGGTACTCACATACCCATATTTTCACATATTCTGTTTCAGGTTTGGGAGTGGGGTGTTCAGTTTTAAGTCTGGTTATTTAGGATTTTAATGCTAATATTGCCTAAATGATATAACTAAAATACCAAAATAACCAAACTGAAAAAAAACCCATAAAACAAAAAAAAATCACTCACACACACACAAAAACACCAACCATATAACTCAAGTGGATACCCAACAGAGCATAAACAGATACCAGTTATTACTGAAATTACCATTTTTAGTTCAAGTAGGGTATATTCGACAGGTTCACCCATTTTTTTGGATACTCTTTTTCTGCTCCAAATTAAAGTCAATAGACAATTTCCTTTGACTGCAGTTTAACACTGTATCAGGTGCTAAACAGTCTGAGAGAAAAAATTACACAGAAAGGTAAACGCGAAGGATAATGCTTTGAGGTATGCAACCTAACAGTTAAAAGTACATTTCTTGGGGAGCCTGGTTAATTATAACACCTACACTTTTACCCCTGTGTTGTGCCTTCTTTTGGATTAATTTATTTTTAGTGTAACAATCTTAAGATATGAAAGAAACTGTACAGCCTTGAAAAGAAGAACAAGGACTGTGATTTTTTTTAAAAACAACAGATTAGCACAGTTATCCTGGGGCTGTATTGAAAATAATTCTATTGCAACTGAAGGAACAGAATGGGAACCTGATGTGTGGAAAATTAGTTTCCCCTTTGAGGTTTCAGCGCAAATCTGGTAAAATATGCAAGCAACAGCAGGTTACATCATACACTGTTTCAAAGCAAAAGTATTTTCTTTGCAATTTATGGTTAATTTGCTGCCAGATATAATATACAAATAGTATTTGATATTAAAGAATAATATAAAATTCATCAAAATGCAAGAATTAGAAATGATTGATATGCAATACTGCATATCAATGCATATGCAATGCATTCCAATGCAATGCATTTAAACTGAACATCAGGCATAAGTTCTTGACTGTAAGGGCAGCCAGGTAATGGCATGGGCTACCCAAAGAAGTTGAGGATTCTCCATGGTTGGAGGGCAATAATTAGAAATTCATTGATATGCAAGTACTTTTAAACCTGGGTTCTCTGAACTCTTCATACTGTTGTACCAGAGGTAGACCGATTACTGTAGTGTATTTTACACAGGAGTTTTCATGTAAGCTCCTGAATTGTGAGGGAGCTCTGTTCATAGAATGCATGAGGGACTTATCCCTGCTTAAATAGTAGTAACTTCGAATGGGGTAAGAATAGCATTAACACTAATAGTAATCCTAGGGTAATGGCTTCCTGTGGGAAAGCCAATGGTCTTTTTTTTTTTCTTTTCCTCTGACCGGGATTCCGATCAGAATCTTTTCCGATTGGAATTCCATCTGAAATACCGGACAACTGTTCCATTTTCGCTGAAATGTCTGCAGAAATGAAAGCGTTGTTCCAAACTAGCACTATGGTTATTCACTTGCCTTATAATAAATGAATCCAGGAAAACTTGCTCACTGCTCATCCACCCCCACTCCTCTCACCCAGTCTACAGTTGAAGTAAAGTGTTGGTAATTAAAGCATAATAACTGCTAATTGGGGCTCTCCTTGGGGCCATTTGTATGCAGAAGAGTTGGGAGATTGTCTTTGCGAAAGCCTTCTAATTAAAACAAAGTTGCATACTTCCTCTTAATTTTGTGTTTCTTTGCCCCATAGGAGCTTAAATACTTTGAACAAATGTGCAGTGATGAAACTAGAAATCAGTCCACATAGGAAACGGGTAAGTATGTTTAACCAACAGCCTAGACTGAAGAGTCATTTTTTAATTATTATTTTTTTAAATGGAAAAGATCTTGTAATCCACTTGTACTGTTCATTTGCCAAATATAACAGGAGTACTCAGGAAAAACTTCACTGTGAGACTTGCAGGATTTGGCCTTGCATACAATTTCACTTATCTGTTCCTCTCCAACTTTAATGCATGCTGAAATTCATCCAGTAGAGCCATAAAAGAAGTTGGAGAACGTGAGGAGGAAAGCAACAAAGATGACAAGGGGTTTGGAATTGGAACACAAATCATATGAGGAGAGGCTGAAGGACTGGGGTATGTTCAGCTTGGAGAAAAAAAGAATAAGAGGGAGGACGGGATAACAGTGCACAAATAGTTGACAGGCTGCCATAAAGAAGATGCAGAATAATTATTATTTTTTTCTATGGAGAGCAAGAAAAGGAGGCAATGGATAAAAGCTACAGCAATGGAGATTTTAACTGAATATCAGGCATAAGTTCTTGGGCGGCCAGGGAATGGCATGGGCTTCCCAAAGAAATTGTGGATTCTCCATGGTTGGAGGGTTTGAAGAACTGTCCAGGATGATTTATTTAGAGCAGATCCTGCACCAAGCAGGGGGCTGGACTCGATTAACCTCACAGTCCCTCTCTGTCAACTGCCATCACCTTGTCTCCATTTCTGCACTTTATCATGTTTAAACAATTATTGCAAAGAATAAACCAGCACAATCCTAACCAATTGGTTAGACCAAAGCAAACCATGTTTATCATGTCTGATGATTTCATTTGATTCTTTACAACCATGTCTAACAACATTTTGTAATATTGAGAAGCTCAATGAAAGCTGAGGGCTCTGACCATTTCCCAGGACATGCTAGGCAGCCTTCAGAATTGAGCATATTGCCACTTTGGGTTCTGATTACAGTTTGAAACTATAGGGTGAAAACAGACCTAACGCTAGCTCCACCTAAAGTAGTGTTAAACATTTCTTATGCATGTTGCCCGGCTATATTGGCACCCTGTGCCAATATTAAGAAATGTTAAAGCGGTGTTAAAGTGCAGTTAGCGTTGTGTCTCTTTTCACCCCATGAATCAAAACTTGGGCAGACCTTCTAAATTAAAATGTCTGCAGGGTTAAAATAGTTTGCATGTTAACAGGGAAAGAATCCCCGTTTGTAGATTTTCCCCTGCTGTTCGCTCAGGATAGACACCACGTGTAAATCAGAGAGCAGCCAGCTCTTGTCAGGCTCCAGCCCTCCAGCTATTCACAGTGCAGAGTAGCCCTATTGAAGGCAGTGGGGGCTATTCTGGAGCAAGTGGTTGGAGGATTGCAGGCAAACAACATTATAATGGGAGCTGAGGATTGTATGGTTGAATTTCTGGTGTGAATTTAGTCGCATATGAAAAGATGTGTTGTGCAGCTTGCTTTTTACATAAGACAGAAACAGTAAACGTAGTGGAGTAGACAGGCAAAGACAAATGTGACCAAGCCTCCCTCCCCCACCCCGCCCCTTTCATTCTTTTCACCTGAGCAGTCTGAAAATTTTGTCTACGTGCTGGGAGCAGGAGAAAAGGCTAGCAGTAGCAGCACAGTCTCTTCAGACGGAGTAGTGGAGTAGTGGAGAGCTGCAGATAAGATGATTAATTTGTGTAATGCAACGCTTTCCTACCCTTGAAAAGAATGCATACAAATGCTCCAAGGCTGTTTACCAGGGCTTGGTCTTCCCTCCTATCAGTCTCTGGTATGCAGCAGACAGCATCCAGGTTCGAAAAGATAGTGTTCTGCGATAACACCCATGTAGGAAATGCATAATAACAGGGTAGATCTCATGGGTGTAGTTTTTAATGGTTTCCAAAATGTTTCCATTTATCAAAGTCAGGCCTCTCTTTTGCTTCTGATCCATGCGAGATCAGAACATTAATATTGATTAGAAATGTGCCAAGAGTCACGAAGGCTGGAGCAGGGAAAAGGTTTTGGTTTGAAACCATTTCTGATTTGCATTCAAATGTCAGTGTTCTATCCTAATGATTTAAGAGGGATTCTTGTTCCATTGACTTTGCTGAAAGCAAGATCATGCTCTTCTAATCTATGACACAATGGTGCTCAGCTGCCGGTCTCCAATGTTTTAAAAAAATAATGAGTCAGGTCCCAAAAACATGAGATTAGATTAAAAATCACAAGATTTTAATTTTTTTAAAATGTATTATTTTTCATTTGTCTTATGCTTTCTGAGTTAGTAGGTCACACTGCAGTTGTGTGTGTTCAGGCTTTTCCCTGCAACCAGGAGGACTAAAAACATACCTCCCTTTTTTAAATTAAAAAAGAGGGGGGGAGAGCTGAGATTCTCATAACAGAGATTTTTTTTTATGAACTGTCTAAAATTGCTAGAGTTGGCAATCCTGAGATTACTTATAGCTGCCTTACATCTGAACCGGAGAACATGGCTGGATTGAAAGTTTCCAGTTCTGTAAACTCACTTGCTTGTGAGTAAGTCCTACTGATTCCAATGAGACTTGCTTGTGAGCAAGTGATCTTGGGATATGGGCCAAAATATAGAACAGGACAAACTACGTTCACAAACTTTGCTCATAGATGTACACTGTTCTGTACTTGTACTCAAGCCACATTCAGCACCTAGCCAGCTTCAAGAATTGCCAGCAGCAGTTAATTTTCCTAATGTAGACAAGGCTCTAATGAACAGGGAAGATTTTATGTTGTTGGGGTTTTTTTAACCATAATTTGTTAATTGAATGATTGGGTAATGGCACTGGAAAAAGAGAGCAAGGGACAGATTGTACTTGTGCTCTGTGTTTTCGATTGAAAAGATGCTTTCCCCTACATTTTGTGAAATGTGCAAAATAGACGGTAAGATAAACTGGAGATAAGAGGGATGGAGAATTAGAAAATGCTTTGAAGATACTTTTCTTTGCTAATTTTATTTTACCATGCCTATAAACATACCAACTGCTGCTGTTTTCTCTTGTTCAAAAGTTGATCAATTTTGAAATAAACGTATTGGTCCTATGAAGAAAACTTTCTTCCTGTGATCTGCTAGGCTTCCTTTGTATGTGCTGCAATTATACAATGTTAAAATATTCTCTCTAGTTCTTAGTTCCAACCGTTGTGTTGTATATTTTTCCACATAAATGAAAGAGAGACACAGCAATTGCACAACATCAAGCCTTATGACACCAAGTTAAAAAGATTGAGCCATAACTGGTTATGTTGAAACTTGCCCTCAGGCATTGCCTATAAATCAAGTACAGTCAGTAAAGATGTTATTTACACTTACTTACGTTCTGAACTATCAGTTAGCTTTTGCAGCTCCATATCTATGAAGGGACATTAAAAGTGCCTGCAAGTCATCTGAAGTAGCAACTTCACAGGACATGCTGATGGTGTCAGCTGCTAGGTTGTGGGGGTGGGAGGAAAGGACCAGGTAAGAGCCTGGAGGTATAAAACTATGTTAGTGTAATAGGGTCTTTCACTGTCTCATTAGTCACGGTGAGAAGTCCTGTTAAGCTTCAAGGATGGGTAAGGAGTTGAGCTGCTACAGTTCAGAATGTCTGAGATGCATCTCTTAATTGCAGAGAGAAACATAAACAAAGAGGCACTATCAACAGACGGTAACATTGGAAAGAGTCCAGAGGAAGTCCTGCCCTCCCTGACTCTAGCTTAACATTTTATGCATGCCAGGAATTTTCACTGATCTCAAGGGTATCCGCTATGACCAATTAATACACGCCTATTCTAGAAAAGAACAATTAAGGCAGATTATATTAGCTGCTCTAATTTCTTGACTTTTGCCACTTCAGTGGAACTACTCCAGAGTAAGTGGTTTATGCATCATGGCCTTTGTCTGTAACAAAGTTCATTTTTAATGAGTTTATATATATTTTAAAACACATAGTCCTACAAAATATTGTTTACTGTCTTCAGGTGTCTTACAGCATTAGGGTCTAGTCTTTTTTCCACTGAAGTCAATGTCTGCTTTAACATTCTCTTCAAAAGGAACACGACCAGTTCCTTAGCTAATTATGCCACATCCCCAAGTTATATATCCGTTTGCCATTGTATTGTGGTTGTCATAGGTCTTCTCTTTGATGGCAGAGTGAAGATTCTGATGAAGATGAGCCTTGTGCAATAAGCGGCAAGTGGACTTTTCAGAGGGATAGCAAGAGATGGTCCAGGCTTGAGGAGTTTGATGTTTTCCCTTCAAAACAGGATTTAAATCCCTCGTCCCCAGAAGCACCTCACCTTTCAAATGCAGCCAGCCATGAAAGCGTGCTGACGGATCTCAGTGAGCGCCAAGAGGTGGCTTCGGTTCACAGCCTCAGCAGCACCAGCAGTCACCAAGCTGCCCCACAGAGTGAGGCCGCCACCACCAGAACCAACTCTGTTGTTAGCGTTAGCTCATCCAGCAACTTCATAGCCAACGATGACTCCTTCACCAGCCTGCCCTCACCTAAGGAGTTATCGAACTTCAGCTTCAACATGAAAGCCAATGAAAAGAATGCCAAGTCCAAAACAAAAAGTCTCTTAAAGAGGATGGAGAGTCTAAAAATCAAAAGCTCTCACCATGGCAAAAATAAAGCCCCTTCAAAGCTTGGTCTTATTATCAGCGGACCCATCCTACAAGAGGGCATCGATGAAGAAAAACTAAAGCAACTTAACTGCGTGGAAATATCTGCCCTCAATGGCAATCACATCAGCGTCCCAATGGTACGAAAAAGAAGTGTCTCTAATTCCACCCAGACCAGCAGTAGCAGCAGCCAGTCAGAGACTAGCAGCGCAGTCAGCACCCCTAGCCCTGTCACAAGAACACGCAGCCTCAGTGCATATAATAAGAGGGTGGGCATGTACTTGGAAGGCTTTGACCCCTTTAACCAGTCGACATTCAGCGATGTCATGGAGCAGAACTTTAAAAACAGGGAAAGCTTTCCTGAAGACACTGTTTTTTTTATCCCTGAAGACCACAAACCTGGCACCTTTCCCAAAGCTCTCTCCAATGGAAACTTCCCCCCATCAGAGAACAACCCTTCTGTGAACTGGAGAACTGGAAGCTTTCATGGAAATGGCCATCTCACCCTCAGAAGGGAGAACAGTGCTGACAGTTCCAAGGAGCTGAATATTGGGAAAAGACGCAACTCCTCTAGCTCAATGGGCAGCCGCCTCAGCATTTATGATAATGTGCCAGGCTCAATTTTGTACTCCAGTACAGGTGATCTGGCTGACCTTGAGAATGAAGATATTTTCCCAGAGCTGGATGACATCCTGTACCATGTGAAAGGCATGCAGAGAATAGTAAACCAGTGGTCAGAGAAGTTCTCAGATGAAGGGGATTCCGATTCAGCACTAGATTCGGTTTCCCCATGCCCTTCCTCTCCCAAGCAGATTCACCTTGATGTGGATAACGATCGCACTACACCCAGTGACCTTGACAGCACAGGAAATTCATTGAACGAAACCGAAGAGCCCACAGGGATGCAAGAAAGACGGGATTCAGGAGTGGGTGCATCGCTGACACGACCCAACAGGTCAGTACCATAAGGTGTTTGAAAAGGTCTAAGCAGAGTAAAGCAGAAATTAAGAAGTAAAGCAGAAAAGAGTAAAGCAGAAGTTAAAGTTAAGAATGGTGAGAGATTTCTATAGCACAATTAATTCAGAATGGATCATAGAGAGCTCTCTATTTGTTTATGCAGTGCCTATAATCCACCATTGAAATTCAGCCTTCTCTAAAGTGTAGTGCGAGAGCTGTTTTCTGTAGCAACATTAAAACACCACAGTGAGCAGGAAGCATACAGAATAACTAGCTTAATTGAAATGGAGATGTATATGGGGAATGCAGAATGGAATCACACAAATCCTTGTTGAACAAAGAGCCAAAATACCAGTCTTTGGCCATTTTAAGCGAGATGGTACCACGCAAGTCCACCCAGTGGACACATGTGGTAGCACCCATTTAAAAGAGGCAGTGGGTGGGCACACACTCCTGCGACCCACGCACCTCCACCCATCTCCCACGCGGAGCAACTGGGAAAAACCTGGGTTCCTCCATGCAGGGGCATGGGTGGCCAGCAGGTGGATAGGGGCGCATACCCATTCGTCGCCATCTTAAACCCTCCTCCACCCATCGGAAGTGCGTGTGCAATCTGCCAAGTGCACACAGACCACCCCCGGCCCCCGCAACAGCAGTCATCTAAAAATGGCCAGTCTCCCTATTCTTTCCTAAATATCCATCATGACTTGATGGTCTGTCTATCCCAAAGGACTTGATTTTACAGCTAATTCAAATTATGACCATATTTTTTAGGAGTGTTGAGCATCTTGACACCATGCAGGGCATAGTGCAGCACCTTGGTTTTCCTTGGAAGACCTGATTTGACTTCATTTATCTGGAGATATCAGACTTGAAATGACTGTGGGTTGTTTTAATAATGAGAGTGTCTAGACCCTTTTATTTTCTTCCTATCCCCTTTAGTGACTTTAATTGACGGCACCCCACTACATGGGCACTCTTCACCCAGAAGGTGGGCTCTACTTCCTACACCCCTGTGTGATGGCTATGTGTTTAAGAAACTTGGCCACCTAACAGATGACCAGGCAAACACTCACTCATAGATGGCTATTGACGTATTGGGTCATCTGTTAACGCCTTCTGTGTGACCTTGGGATAGGTACTTTGGGTTCTCTGTATCTTGCTTTCTCGGTGGACATAATGCCACCAGAGATGCTCCAAAGTGATGTTTTTGAGGCCCTTTTCACACGGGCACGGGTGCGTGGGCAGTGCATGGGGGTGCGTTCCCACAGACCTCCACCCATCTCCACACACAGAGCATTGGGCATTGGCGCCCGTTGCTTCAGTGCGCACGCACCCCCCCCCCCCCTTCCCGCAGTGTTCCCACAGGCGCACATGTGGGGGGGGGGTGCGTCCATGTCAAAACAGCCTCGCTCTGAGATCTTTCGATGGGTTCTATGTAGGCCTATTCCCGTTCAAATTATTAAAGCTTTTTACATAACTCTTTACATTGTGGTTTCAACATATGTCTGCCGAAGATGCTTCATAAATCACCTTTTATTTTCCTCTCACCCCAAAGGCATAGGCTGAGGTGGCATAGCTTTCAGAGCTCTCATCGGCCCAGCTTAAGCTCCGCATCCTTACAGATCAACTGTCAGTCTGTGGCACAGATGAACCTGCTACAGAAATACTCTCTCTTGAAGTTAACTGCCCTCCTGGAGAAATACACCCCTTCCAATAAGCACGGCTTTAGTTGGTAAGTACTTGGTACCATCTGTGATGGACATCCCACTATTCAAAACCTACGAGATTTGCCAGTTATGAATGAAAATATTTTGAAGGGGAAGGGGAGGTAGAGGAGATGTGTGTGTAAATAACCTTCAACCACCTTTATATATAGATCTGCCACTCATCACCTAGCTCACTTGCAATGACTTCAGAGGAGAGCAGTGCAATTTTCCACCTTGTTTTAATTTCACTGAGCATCAGATGTACATAAATAGAGATCCAGAGTAAGGCTGAAGGGCAGAACTTGCAAGTATTATTTCAGTACACATTCTAATAAGAACACAGATCTTCGGTGGAAAAATCCAGCTGGTATGTAGGGGGGGGGGGGAAGCCCCAGGTAATTATGGAACAAGATATCTCCTATCAGGTGAGCATGAGGGTGCATCCTTTTAACCATTGATGCACCTATCCTCCATGAATTTGTTTAGTTCTAATTGTAAAGGCCAGTAGCATAAATTCCACAAGACAAATCATGAAATGTATAGAAAAGCACTATGTTCTTAATCTTGCTGCCTGTTAATTTCATCACACGCTCCCTAGAACTTGCAATAGGAAAGCGTGAATAAGGAACTGTTACTTACCCTTTTCCCACATCATTCACAATTGTATATCTCTATGTTACACCCCTCAGTCAGTTCCCAAGGAGCCCTGATCTTTGTAAGAAATCCCTTCCATGCCCTTGATCATTTTATTGCCCTTCTCTGCCTCTTTTCCAGTTTGAGTCTGTCCATTTTGAAGACAGTAGAGATAGAAGAGGTAGCAGAAAACTATTTTCAAAGTCTCCTGTCTTTCTTTTTTATTTAAGTTATTCTTGATATTTAATGCCACAATGGCCTCTAGTGCTGAATGCAGAGCAAGGATAGGAACATGAAGGACCTCGTGGAATAGCAGGCAGTGTCCTATTCTCGATCTGTAACTGGTTAAAAGATAGGAAACAAAGGCCGCTTTCCCACGAGCTGGTGTGGTGTGGCAGGAGCATGGGCTATTCAAATCTAGCGCAGCTCCTGTCTCGTGGGAGATGCGGAAGTGCAGCTCTCACGCAGGCAAGCTAGCGCAACATTGGGCGAGTTTCTGGAGGATAGATCCATAGCAATTAGACAGGTAGGTTTTGGGGTACATTACCTCTTACTGTCAGGAGCTGGGAGTGAACAACAGGAATTGCCCTGTTGTGACCTGTTGGGTGTTTCTTCCAAGCGATCAAGATTGGCCACTGTCAGAGACAGGATGCTGGACTCAATGAACCATTGGTCTGACCCAGTATGGCAACACTTACATTCTTAAGTTCCCTTTATTCCTATCTGTTTTTGTAATGTTAAAGAAAGAAAAACCTTTTGTTATAAAAACAAAATGAGACAATTCCGCAATATTTCAAAAGCATGGCTCGCTCTCCTATACTCCATTTTCATGTGTGTTACCCAGCTAATGCCTCTTGTGGGGTTAGTGAAACAGAAAACTCTTTATTACCAAAGCTCTCCTGCAGTTTGTGGGAACCCTACGGCATCAAAAAGTGCAATATAGTTTTTCTCCCTTTCTCCTCTACTTCTCTTCCTACCACCCCAGCCTCCTCCCTTCCCCAGGACTCGTAGTGCCTATTTAGCTCCAGCATCAAAGCACCTCCTGTTCAAAAGCTGTTATTATGTGAGCCATGCTAAATACAGAAGTTGTTTGTTCTGAAAGACAGGAATAAGTATTGACCGGTTATCCCTGCATGCTTCAGATTCTCGGTGGAGATCGTAATGTGGGGCTGTTTTGCATTCCAGTGCCGTATGTTTTGACAAAGCGAGTATTATACACACGAATATCAATAATGTCCTGTGTTTAATCATATGGAAATACACATTTCTTGGCTTTTTGTGAAACAGATTAGTCACGTATAAACCAAGGCTGCAGTCCTTAAACCACTTATGAGTCCAGAGTAGCATGAATCACTTCAAGGGGATTATTCTGGATTCTGCCATTTGAGGATTGCATCCAATACATTGTTTGTGTAGCTGCATGGTACAGTCAGAGATTTGGTTCTTCCATTTCCCAATTTTACTAGGTCCTGCAAGCATTTGCATTGTGCATTAGCTTTCTCTTTCACTAGCTAGATAGTCTCAGTAATCTTAGATTCCAAAGGAGTGTTTCTTTGAAAAGAAGCCCTGCTGAGAATGCAAGAGTAAATAATTCTACAGTGGCAGGGTGATTTTTTCCCAATTACNAGGAAGGCAGGGGTGCCTCAAAAAGGTCATTGTAGGACTGAAATTTCTAGCTGACAAATGTATTACATCAGTTTCCTTCTGTTTCACACACTGGTGGGTGGTGGGCCTGGTTTGAGGGCTTTGTAAAACAAGTGGTTAACAAACAAAAAGCTCATTGTTCACATGCCCGTCTTTCTTGGGAGACCTGAAGAAGTCAGAGTATAAAGGGTCATTGACCGCAGGATTTATTTTGACTTTTCTGTATGTCAGCCTGGCCACCCTTCATTTCTGTCCTATGGGTCTTGCTTGACCAGCTCACATATTAATGTGTATAATTAGCACATAGACACCGTCTAATATTAAGCTCCTTTTTTAGATAAGCTCCGTTTCTCAACCCTCTTAATGATTAGGAATGCTATGGCTTCTCTCGCAGTACTCAAAGTTTCTGTACCGTTTCTTTTTGATGCTGGAGTTCATAATAAAGGAGCATGGTGTAGGAGACAAAGAGAGATGATTTGGCTTGTCTCAAACCTGCATCTTATTCCCTCTACTGAAACAGGGCTGTTCCAAAGTTTATGAAAAGGATAAAGGTCCCAGATTACAAAGACCGGAATGCGTTTGGTGTTCCACTGCCAATTAACGTACAGCGGACAGGGCAACCTCTTCCCCAGAGCATTCAGCAAGCCATGCGTTATCTCCGCAACCACTGCTTGGACCAGGTTAGTTTAATTTCTTTATACCAGAGGTGGGGAACCTTTCCCTCCCGGGGGCCACTTTGAAAGCTTGCACAAGCTCCGAAGGCCACACAGAAGTTGGGACGGGGGTGCTTAAGGGATGCACCCAAGGAAAGGAGGATCCAAAGCCATGCATCTGTGCCTTGGATCTGCCCCCTATCCTTGTTTGCATGACCTCCTCTCTGCTCCCTTCCCTTGAGCTCAGTTTTTCAGTGATTGGCGGTAAGAACTGGATTCAAGGGCCAGATTCAGGAAGTGGAAAGGGGCCGCATAAAAACTTGCCATGAGTGAGCCGCATTTAGCCCCTGGGCCTGAGATTCCCCATCCCTGCTCTATACCCTCGTACGACGTGCTTTCACTATCCCGACAGTTTGTTGCTGTTGTCACTTTGGCTTTCTTCAGGCAGATTTCTCATTGAATCAGTTTTGCCTGAATAAGGACCGCATGGTTTGTAAAAGTTTTCCCGGTCTTTTACAGCCATTACTTCAAATGTATCCCTGTTCTATCTAATCTGGTTTTTGTTTCAACACTTAAATACATGCAGGTTGGACTGTTCAGGAAATCTGGAGTTAAGTCAAGAATCCAGGCTTTGCGGAAAATGAACGAAAACTCAACAGACAGCATTAGCTACGAAGGCCAATCCGCTTATGATGTGGCAGACATGTTGAAGCAATACTTTCGAGATCTGCCTGAGCCTCTGATGACCAACAAACTCTCTGAGACATTCTTGCAGATCTACCAGTGTGAGTCCTCACTTTCTGTGCTAAGTTTGGATAGAAAATTGGTCCTTGCTTTCAGAAAAATACCCTTTCCCAAATGTGGATCCCTACATTATCTAATTGTTCAAGCTGGGGTTGAGTGCAGTAACTATAGCCTTCATCTGGGCTCCTTGCTTTGTTCCCATAATTTGGAGGTTGACAAGTTCTTTTCCAAGTAGCACTCAATCTTTTGAAAACATTTTTAGGCTTAAAGCTACTATTTCTTCATTTCTAAATGTCAGTCCATCAATATTGACTGCTAAAATGTAGAGGTTTGGCTGGTAGGTTCCCTGACATCCTTTTGGAGTGCAGTGGTTCTCAAAGAAGTTTTGTGACCTTATGCTGCCTTCGGGACCCTCTGCTTTCCTCATAGGCTCCACCGCAGTGTATTGCCGTGGCATCCTAATATCCTTCAACCCATCCATCTAGGTTTCTATACCCACGTTGTCTGGACAACGTACGTCACCCAGTACCTTTCCCCAGTGTTGAGGGAGCATGTCCTAAGTTAGCACCAACTCTTTTGTTTGGTTATCTGAGGGGTTGATGTGAGTAGGGGAAAGAATGGTACCGCCACAGTGGCCTGCTGTCTGCCTGGTTTAGAAATCTGGAGCAGCATTGGAGAGGAGGCTAGAGGAAGATTTTTGAAAGAGCCATATCAGTTGGAGCGGTTGGCTAGAAGCTGGAGGCGAAGGATTGTAATACTGGTGACATCAAAGGAGTTTAGACTTTGAGACAGGTAGTGGAGATAGTGGCAGCGCAGGCAGAAACTGAGGAGGCAGGGGACAAGAGTCCTGCATTCAGCTGGGTGGGACCAGAGTTCTGAAGCTGGGAGCTCCACAGACAGGAAAAGTACAGAGCACAAAGCAGAAGAGTCTCCTCTGTGTGTGAGCAGGACGTAAAGGAAGAGGGGTAGAGTTATACATTTTCGATATCTGCAGTAGAACCCAATGAGAAGGAAAATAAATAGGTTTGTAAACTTATTAACAAGTAGTTTGGGGAACGTGAAGTCTGGTTGAGTTTTACTGTTGGATTTCCTCATTAAATCTTTTCTTCTTTTTTATAAGTGGGTGTTTTAATGGTAATTTCCCCCCACTTCCCTGCCTCTCCTCACAATTTTGGGGAGTATAACATTTTTTCTGGGTACGGCCCCTGTATCTTTTGTCCTTGACTCCTGCCTCCCCTCACACTGCATACCAACCCAGAAGCGGTGCTGTTGGATGTTGTAGTCCCAGCGTAGGCCCTTTGCACACGAGACTCCCCAACCTCGCTGCATGGAGATGGGTGGAGGCGCCTGTGTGAATGCCACGGAGGATGAGTGGGGGTGCGTGCATGCATACTCCTGTGCTACACCCACCTCCACCCACAGAGCAATGGGCTACAATTCCCGATGCTCTGTGGGTGGAGATGGGTGTGACCTCCCCACTGCGGCCGCACACCCATCCTCACCCCCGTCACGGTCCGTTTAAAAATGGCCATAATCTTAACGTGCTGCACAAGCAGAGCCTTCCCCCTTTCCCTCCCCGCTGCTCAGGGAGGCATCTGTGAGGATTTCCAGTCTCTCCACTTGTGGAGATAAAGATAATTTTAGAATTATTTTTCTCAAGTTGAGTTAGAATTACCTCTTACTCTTGTTGTCATGTTATATATTATACACTGGAGCTGCCTGTAAATCAGTTATGAAATGCTTTGAGGTTGTTAGGGATAGAAGGGGGTGTATCCATAGAAGATATTTTGTTGTACTTCTAAAACCCTTTAAATATCACATTCTACGGGGAAAAATCCCTCATAGCAAGGCGTAAGACTCAAATGAGTCCAAATGAAATGGCTATGTCTTGGAGTAAAAGTGAAGATGAGACACGCCCTCGCGTTTTGCTTGAACATGCCATCAACCTACTGCGGTGCTAATGAGGTTTAAATGTTTTGTGAGTCAGTCCCTTGAGCTGTCTCATTGGCACTGGCTTTACCAACAGCAGAGCTGATCTGGTTTATTTCATGATTTGTTCCATCTTTTAGTTTTTATAAAACACAAGTCAGAATTTCCAACCAAGGTGTTTGTTGTCCTGAGTAACCATGGACGTGTCAGCGGGGTTTTCCCCCCATCACGTGACTTAAAATAGCTGCTCAATAAAGCAGCTCTGTGTGTTTGAAGCACAGTGTTGGAAAGGCTTGGGGCTATTATTTTATTGCTTCACCAATTGTTGAATGTCTTTCCCTTGTGAACTTCTAAACGTTTTAAAGATTTTTTGCTGGAGTCTGAGCTTTCTGTTTGCACACTTATCACCATCTATGTTTGTAATTTTACACTCAAACTTCTGCAGTTAACAAGCCTTTTAGCAGGTCTGCGGGAGGGTGTAGCTTGAAAAATTTAATTCTAAAATTAACTCTGGAATATGCACAACTTTTTTATTATTGAGTTTCTTGTAAGGCAGGAAATACCTGAGGGTAGTTAATAAATTGGTGGCAAAAAAAATAATTCTTTGGCATTGCCCATGAATGGTATGCACAGTGGAGGAAATCACCTCAGTCTAGAGTAAAATATTTGAAGCCGACATTTACTTTGGGATGTATTCATGCTGTGTGTGTGGAAAATCTATGGGCTGATGAGAAAATCACTAATGTTATGCAGATGTGCCAAAGGATCAGCGCCTTCAGGCCATCAAGGCAGCCATTATGCTTCTACCCGATGAGAACAGAGAGGTTCTACAGATTCTCCTTTATTTCTTGAGTGACGTCACGGCGGCAGTGAAGGAAAACCAGATGACTCCAACAAACCTTGCTGTGTGCTTAGCACCTTCCCTCTTCCACTTAAATACTCTCAAAAGAGAGAATTCTTCTCCACGGTAAGTCTCCAAAGAGCACATCTCATCTCAACCTCGGTACTCTCTTTTACTAGGAAACGAGCACCGAGGTTCCCTACCAGCAGTCACCATCTTGAGCGCACATTTTCTCCATGCTCCTTGGGTTGCTCCATGTTCCCCACAGTACCCTGGGTTGATTACATTTGAAACCTCCTGCAATGTGTTTATCATCCCAGTTGTTGCAATTGGTACTTATAATGCAAAACATAACTTTTTAGAAGCTTAGGGTGAAAACAGATGGGGCTGGAACCGGCTGGAGCACAGGGTCACTCCATGAAGTTCCTATGCAACCGCCACTCCATGGGTTGAGTGTGGCACCCTAGAAAATTGGACAGCACCACGCTCCATCACCCGCTTCCCACCACAGAGACGCAGTTGCTCCCCAGTCCGTTCTGGCTGCTGCTCCTGGGACTCTATGGTCCCGGAGGACCTGAACACACTCAGAGGCTGCATGGACCCCAATAGATGGGAGTGACCATATGGTCGCACTGTGTCTGACCCCAGCAAATGAAGGGTGGCCACAGGGAATCTCAGTACCCCAGGTTGGCCCACATGGCATCATTGGCCTTTCCCAGGACAACACCATGAGTAGCAGCCCTGTGGCAGGTGGAGGTCCATGGCCCCAGAGCTGCTGCTATTGGGTATTCTGGGCTACCATCTCATCTGTTAACACCCTTAGAAGTGGCCTAAGAAATGCAGTGGCTGCAGCTGTGACATGGTGTAAACACCCATAGTTTCTCTTTTGGTTCCCATAACAGTATCAACATTATCCTGGCACTATGTATTATACCGCATTTACACCTTGCAGTGGCATGGTAGTAGCACTCCCATGAGCCAAAGATGTGGCAAGGGAAGAAGGTGAAGGCCAACATCATTTCTGGTGTGAACATGGTTTTGCCGCGACAATACTCGCAAATGACAGGGCTCAAAATCCAGCCCTGTCATTTGTGAGTATTGTTGCGGCAAAACCCTGTTCACACCGGAAGTTATGCCAGCCTCCGCCTCCTTCCCTCACTATCTTTAGCTCGCAAGAGTGCCGCTGTCACGCCACCGCCATAAGGTGATGATGCAGTACTCAGTACTCGACACATTATTAGACACATAGAAGGTTAAGAAGGTATGTTTAGCTTCCTTACTGTGTTTGGATTGCAAAGCAAGGCTAATTAATTGATTTTATTTCAATTGTGCTATTCTTCTGGGATTAGAATATATAAGCTCTCTGACCCCTTGTTTGTCAAGCTGTGAATTGTGGGAACGAACACTAGGGATGCAGCCAGATGAGCTGTGTGGGCCCGATCCCTGTGTGGCCCTGTGGCGGGCAATCAGCGGGTGGGGGAGCCAGGCAGCTTGGTCCATCTCTGAGCCAAGGCACCACCCACAGGAGCAGCCGACTGACCCTGTCTCACCTCCCCCCCTCCCTGCCCCACCTCCCCTGGCCCAGCTGAGAGCCAGTCCCTGGCTGTGACATGGCCGTGCATGATAGGCACTGCCGCTCATGGCCCCACAGCACACCCTGCCACACAGTTTGCCTCGCCTTGGGCAGCTTTACCCCACTTGGGGTAAGCCTGCTCCACAGCACATCCTCGGGATTTTCCTGAGGCTCCATCGCGGAGCAGCCGGTTGCCTACCCCCATGGGGTGGGGCAAACATCTAGTGGGCCTGGGACTTGAACTACTGCATCACCTGGCTCATTTGCCCAGGGAGAGGTACCAGGCCTTCTCGTGTGGCTGCAAACCTAAACGAAAGCTGGCTGAAACATCTTATGGCAAATGGAGGGAGCTGGCAGAAATGGAAGTTGTTTTAAATAACCTTTTGAAAGATCAAGTTTAGAAGCGGTATGCAAGAGTAATCATCAGCACCTTGTAACAGTATACCTAGCTTACCTGTCTTGCGAAGAATCAGACATCCTGCTCTCTCATTAGAAACTGAGTTTTCATTAACTAATCTTTAATCTTCTGTATTAACAGGGTGATGCAGAGAAAGCAGAGTCTGGGCAAACCTGATCAGAAAGATTTAAATGAAAATTTGGCTGCAACCCAAGGCCTGGCCCATATGATTGCTGAGTGCAAGAAGCTGTTTCAGGTGAGGGGGACTTACCTGTGGGAAATGGATGCCTGCATCATGTTGCCCAGCCACCTGGGCGTTCATTTGGGCTATTGACTGTAGCTATCCACACAAAGTACATTTTATTAAAAAAAAAAGATCAAACTTGCTGCCTTTTTTGGTTATGTGGTGTAATTGGGCAAACCCACAGTCAGCTGTAAATACTGTGGCATAGGAGTGTGGCAGGGTCTCTGTTCTTCATCACTCCTTTCATGACTACACTTCTTCATGTCTCTAACTGCATCCTTTCTGGTAGTAATTATACAGCTGTTGGCTGCATCTGTACTTCGAAGATGCTCTGGTATTATGAGAGCTGGATAAAAGGTGTGACTATAGTTTATTCCTTTGACACTTTCCTATCACTCTGTTCCATTCTCTCCGCCAAAACAGTCACTTTACCCTTTCACAGAATACTAGAACCAGGGCACACTCCATGAAATTAACTGGCAGCAGATTTACACCAAACAAAAGGCAGCACTTCCCTCAATATACAGTTAACCTATGGAACTTCTTGCCAGAGTATATGTTGTGAAGGCTAATAGTACTGAACTGGGTACAAGGGCTGGATAAGTTCTTAGCGAATAGGTCTATAAATGACTATTAGTCGGGTTGGTCAGGGGTTAAGACCTCAGACTGTCGGGGCCTGCAAGTGGATAGCAGGGAACGGATTCTCCATTCTCACCTGTTGCATACTTCACTGACTGCTGCCACGGTTGGAAACCAGATACTGGGTTAATGGACCATTGGTCTGACCCATTATGGCACTTCCTATGTCCACCCAAGCTACCAAGAGAGTTTTCTGAGGTTTTCCCTCCCTCTCTGTACCACAATGTTTAGATTCCTGAAGAAATGAACAGATGCCGGAATTCTTACACAGAGCAAGACCTTAGACCTCTGAGCTTGGAGGAACTTGGACAAACCAGCAACACAGAGCCTTCAGACTATCGTTCTTACCTTCAGAACTGCATGGATGATTTGCTCAAAGACATGAAGGACAAATTCAAAGGCTGGGTCAGCTGTTCTACATCGGAGCAAGCAGAGCTTGCCTACAAGAAGGTACATCAACACCATTCCAAGATCCCATCTAACCCATGTTGCCTGTCTGCGGATTTGTCTAGTACAAAATACACCTTAAATACAAGAGAGTGTCTTCAGAATGATCAAAATTATATGCTGCTAATCTGAAAATGGGGGAAACTGTAGTAGAGTGCTGCTCTGCTCTAAAAAGCGACTATCTATACGCAGTCCTTAGCTCTTTTTGTGCATCCAGAGACTCAAGTCCTACTGATTCCACAGGGCAAACACAGCTACGAAGTAGTGAGCTGCCTTTTCTCTTTACTGTTATTAAAAGGTTTACTAAAGTGAAGTTGTAGGACTAATCAGATTCACCTGTACAAAATCAGTAAAACAATGGGTGTGTTTAGACGGACCTGGGAGTGGCCACCCCCGAACCTTCTCCAGAGGTGGCCAGCCCCACATGCAGCCCTCACACCATAGAGCTGCCGCCAGCAGCACTATGGCGTTGTCCAGGGAACCCCCAGCCGAGAGCAGAGCTGCAGTGGCCGTCCACGAGTAGACAGACCGCAGTCAGTGCCCCGGGTTTCGGTGGCTTGCTCCACTGGCCGGTACCCCAGGAAGTTCCGGAGCAACACTAACGGGGATGGTTCTGCTCTGCCTGCACATCTGGCAGCCCACCTTTACACAGATGGGCTGCCAGGTGTGAGGTGGAGCAGAGCCATGGGTGCCATCCGTTTAAAAGCACCCATTGTTCTTGCCTAGGTTTAAACTATGGTGGTGTATGATCTGCAGAACCTTTATCCAGGGGCCCATCTTCACTGCATTTTCCCCATTGGTTGTAACACACGTCCCTGCCTTTATCACAGGAGATAATGGGCAGGAAGCTACGAAATCAGATTGACTTGGATCAAATTTTCAGAGTTGATGTTTTTCAAACTGAGCACCCTTAAACTGGACACCCATGGAAGGGCAACCAAAGTGGAATCAAAGAGTCAATTCTTGGAATAGACCCACACTTGTAAATTATGGAAGCTATCTTTGGAAGGTTGCATTCCATTCATACTGGCCAGAATTCCTTAGACCTTCTGTTTCTTACAGACACAGATTTTATTCTATACAAAAAGTCTAATTAAACATGACATTTCAATTTGTTTTATGTTCTTAAACACCAAAAAACCAAAGGAAAGAGTTTAGTATGGCCTAGTACTCAACAGTCCCTGCTTGTGTCTCCAGGTGTCTGAAGGTCCCCCTCTCCGGCTGTGGAAATCCACGATTGAAATCCCTGCTGTGCCTGGAGACATCTTAAACCGTCTACTTAAGGAGCAGCACCTTTGGGATGAAGATCTCTTGGATGCTAAAGTGATTGAAACTTTGGATAGTCAGACGGACGTATACCAGTATGTCCAGAATAGCATGGCACCACACCCAGCCAGAGACTATGTCATTCTCAGGTGAGCTTCCACAGTAGGCTTACGATGGAGAGCCATCAAGGCAAAGATGGTTTCAGGGGAAGAGTTCATACATGCAGTCCCATTTATGCGTTTAAATATTATGCATGGGTTATTAGAAATTTGTCCCATATTTTCAAGTCAAGCAAGATCTTAACATAAGGCAATTCTTTCATACCTGTTTTTAACAGAACATGGAGGACAAATTTCCCAAAGGGAGGTTGTGTGCTTTTGAGCTCCTCAGTGGACCATGATCGTGCACCATTCGTTGGTGTTAGAGTCAATGTGCTCTCATCCAGGTATCTGATTGAACCCTGCGGGTCAGGAAAATCCAAACTCACCTACATGTGCAGAATTGATTTAAGGTACACTTTTATTACACTTTTCTCTCCTGCTAGAGTTTGGTGGTGGTTCTTTGAGTGACATAGTCACAGCTATGGGAAATACTGGCTGTGGCACTATCAGACCCAGAATTTTGGGGAGAACACTTTCTGTTGCAGTGCTCCTCCTCGCACTCAGACCTCACACAAAAAAACATGGCTATAAAAGGAGGAGCAGGCCACGAAAACCTTCACCTTGTTTCAACAATGTGGTAATGTGTAGTCAGGGAGAAGCTGCTCTTGAGCTTTCCTCTGGGGCAGGAGTGGGGAACCCTTTCCCACCCATGGGCTACTTTGAAAATGAGTACAAAATCCACAGGCCAGAGAGGAGTTAAGGTGGGCTCAGAATTGGAGAAGGAAGGAGAGGGTCCAGATCATGGATCTGTGCTAGAGATCCATTCTCTATTCTTAAATCCATGCCTTGCTCCCTTCCCCTGAGCTCACTCTTTCAGGGCTTGAGGGTAAAGACTTGGGCTGCTTGCCCACGTAGCCGCGCTGGGGGAAACTTACGAGAAGGAATCTCACGGCGGGAAAACTAACGTGAAGCTTGGAATGTGGGTGCAGGGTTAAAAGCGTCATACGATGCCTCTCACGTTGTTTTCAATCACGGAAGGCAGGGCACAAAATCCAGCCCTGCATTCTGTGATGGAAAACAATGCGAGACGCGTCATCTCATTCCCGCGCCCACGTTCCAAGCTTCACGTTAGTTTTCCTGCCGTGAGATTCCTTCTCATAAGTTTCCCCCGGCTCGGCTACGTGGGCAAGCAGCCTGAATCCAGGAATTGGAAAGGGGCCAAAAAAAAAAATGGGTTTGATTTGGCCCAAGGGCTGGAGGTTCCCCTCTACTGCTCTAGACTTTTCAATTCTATCTGTAAGTACAGAGCACCGAGTCCAAGGTATGTCCAGACACCAGGCACAGGTTGCATGCACGCACCAAATGTGCATCACATGCAAACCAAGTGCAGGATGTGCACACATACTAGGCACTTCGTGTTCACACGTCTTGCACTTGGTGCGCATGTGATGCACGTTTGGTGTGCACATCAAGCTTGTACACTTGGTGTGTGCATGTACCTTGGATTGGCCCCATAGTTTTATCCCCTTTTACTTAGTTGAATTAATTTCTCCGTTTTCCCTTCTTAGTTTACTTTTTCTGAAAATAGTATAAATACTGTCTCTGAAGCCCTGCATGCTTGAGAGTGCAGGCTGCTAAAAACAGGCTAAAAGAAGTATGTGTCATGTTATGCTTTGTCTTCAGTCAGGGGTGACCATAGTCTATTTCTGGCTTGTCTGGGAGAAGATAGAATGCTTTCCGGAGACTTGCCAGTCTGTTGCACATTTATATCATGAACCTAGGAAGTTAGAAACAAGCTGCAAGCAATTCTCTTGTCAAGAGTTTTAGTGGCCAGTCAAACCCCCAAATGTCTCCAGGTGATATAAGTAAGAGCCTGGCTTTGGCGCTGTCACTGCTTGAAATCCTTTCCAGTCGAAAGGAATCTCCCTGCCAAAAGGAATCTTTCCTATATGGGAGCAGAAGGGTACATGGGAACAGTGAATTCCATTCCACCTTGACACTGACCTGACCCGACCCTTGGAGATGGTTCTAGTGACTGGGAAGTCAGTTCAGGGGCTTCCTAAAGTTAAGCCACTCAAAATGCCATCTGTGCTCGTACATACAGCAGGAGTGGCCAAGATGTATGTTTGTTGAAGAACACAATCCTCGGACGGAAGGGCCATACTGAAAAGAACAAAGAGGAAGGGGCTCTACCATCCCTTTCCAACATGGCTCTGTAGAGAGAGACCACAGCAATAGTTTGTACTTTACTTCATGGCAATTAGATACATATTGGCATTTATTTTTTTAACAACCAGCATCCAATCTATTGAGAGAAAACCACAGATCGAGGAAAGGAAAGGCTATTTATTTGAATGAAATATAACTTAGTTGTTGGCTGCTAATTTCACCCTGGCCGATATGCATATAATACTTTTCTCCACATACAGTTCTTATGGCTTAGTTAAAATACTGATGAAATCTTATTTGAATTATGGCCCAATAAATAATGGGGCCCCACTGTGCAAAAAGTTTCCTTTGAAACTTACATGGATACTGGCTTTAGAGTTACTATGTAGACCAGCCAGCTTCCAGGATATATTAATAAAAAGTTCTTTCCAGCAAGAAATGGTTCTCTAGTTCCATTTTTTACAGAATTTTCCTTAGAATAACTTGTTTCTGGATGCTCTTTTCAGCATTGTTTACATATTTTTATTTAGTAAAAATACTGATATCACCTTCCCCCTGCCCTTTCTTCCTAACGCAGAGGCCACATGCCTGACTGGTACACTAAGGCTTTTGGACACTTATGCGCAGCTGAAGTTGTGAAGATCAGAGATTCTTTCACTAATCAGAATCTCAAGACTAAAGAAGTAAAATCCAGGTGACTACTGAAGAGGAACAGCTATGTGTTAAACCCATCATCCACGTATATATTCCCAGCAGCTGGTGATTCTCCACTGAAGAATGGATTAGAGCATGACTTGTAAGTCAGGGATCTGGATTTTACTACAAGACTGTGGCAATACCATACATTTTAAAGCTGCTTCCTGTCTGTGTAAGGTCTATAGTGTAGACCTTGACTGGAATCTAGACACTGCAAAAATTAAAATGTCTATTATACTGTGTTGTTGTATGGTTTGAATTGCTTCTGAGAAGCAAAACTTTTAAACACAATATATATTATGGAATATGGTGAAGATATTTTGTTCCTTTGTGGTGTTAGCTCTATGTATGTACCTGTATATGTCATTTTATTTGTAATGCGTTGAGGGACTGGTATATCCACTGGATTAGTTGGTACTCTTCAATGTGTTCTCACTGAGGTAAGCAAAGAGAGGTTTGCACAGAGAGAAATGTGTGAATGTCTGTTACTTGTTCAACAGAATAGCAGAAGTTGGAATATAGGCATGGTGTCTGGTACACTGATAGACAACCAGAATGATTTAATGTATGGGAGAGACGGGTCAGTCAACCTGAAACCGCTGGCTACCCAATGGACCAGTAGCAACCAACCTTCACTCTCAGCCATTTTGTGGTTCCCTCCCTCCAACTTATTAGCAATCCCCTTTAGAGGTCTGTCAAAAGTCCTTTTGTCAATACTGCCTATTTCATCCCGAGATCTTTCTTGCAAACATTAACAAATTAACTGCAATTAAAGGATTGTTGCCAAACTATTGTAATGGTCAGCAGTTGAACATCAACACATTGGAAGTGTTGTATTGTGGTGCTTAAGTGATGCAAGTGCAACAAATGTTGTGTTAGGATAGTTATATGGGAGCTTAAGGAGATTTAGACATTTTACATAGTAAGTGTGGTTTTTAGAGGAAAATGCCAACCTACAAGTCCTGATATTGCACAGGCAGCAGAGTTAGAATAAGTCACCTAGCAAGATACATATGAATTGTCTTTGTCCTCCTTTCTAAAGCTGCACATTAACATAAAACTTTGAGCACTTTGGGAAGAGCCAGCTGACTTTTTAAAAAATACAAAACTTTTTCCCACTGACAATCATATATGAAATGAGCAGCAGGAAATGGAAACCCAAGAGGTGGTCCCTTGGAAAAGGCAGTCTTTATACAGGTTTTACTGTAAAAGTAGGGAATTGATTGAGAGATACAGTATTAAATGTGTTTTGTACTGAACCAGTGTGGACAGTGTATGAATGAGAGTTGCAAGATGGAATTTTTTAAAATGAGACTTTAAATTACCATTGTCAGTATTCTATTGAAAGCTTTTTGATGAAGAATTTTCTTTGGTTACAGTGCTAATGTAGTATTTCCAGTAACAGTGTTCCTCGTGAATAGGAAAACCTTGTATATTCCATTTCAGACCATTTTGTTTTTTGAATTTGTAATATCGGATGTTGTACATACCATTCTATTGTAAACATGTATACTTGCCCCCAGTGTACTGTCAAACATAGATAAGCATGATAAAGATTATTATTTAAAATATACTTGTATTTATAACTCAGATATTCTTTTTGGGTTTTTGTACCTCAATTTTTTTTTTGCCCTATTGTAAAGATGCTTTACATGATTAAGGTCTAAGTGAAAAAAGAAAGGAAAAAGTTTATAACTTGCTATATATGTTTGTACAGAGTATAATCAATAAGTGCACTATTAAATGTTTAAAGCTGAGGAAAAGTTGGCATCTGCTCCTTCCTGTTGTGTCTATTCTTTTTCCCTCTTTCCTATCCAGACTTACAGCATCCTAGCTTTAGTAGAATTCAAAGATGGTCAGAATTTCACCGGTTCAGTCTCATCATAAAGTTCTAGTCATGTCCGACAGAGAGTTGGACCAAAAGCTAGATTTGTTGGCTGTGAAATTCTTTGTACAACCCTATCTTATAGTCTTGAAATCAATCTATTTAGCAAACAGGAAACACTGTTGACTGAACGGGAAATGGGGAGGTTCCTTCAAAATAATAAGACAAAAGAAAGCAAGACTGGAAGTAAATCAGAGAAAGTTAAAGCTTCTGAAGGAATGGAATGGGGCCAGAAATGCATCATATGGACTCATACAGAACTCTAAATTGGGCAAAAAGGTACGCCAAAATCAGCTGTTAGCTCAAGTGATTAGAAAAATCAACCCTCAATCAACTGAAATACCCAGCCCCGCACCTCCCTAGCCATTTATTCCATTCCCTGACCTGGCTGTGGGTGGGGGGACGTAGGTGGCACACTGGCTACATGTATATTAAAACCCATTGTGACTTTAGTATATGTAATTGCAGAAACATGACTGCTGCCCCAATCTCTTCAGATTCTACCTATTTTCAGAGTAAAATAAGGGAAAGGGAATAGAGAATATTCAGAATGTCTGTAATCCTCCAGCCATTGAATTCAATGGCAAAACTTGCATTGGGGCTGATCCCATGCCCTATATGCGCTGCCACGTGCATGCTGCCACACAGTTTGCATGCGTGCTATAAGTCCGGTGTCATGGGTGCATGTGTGCCGGTTTGTGGGGCTTAGGATTGACTGGCCCCATTGACTTTGGTGGTGTTATATGGTTCTGAGTAGCAATAACAGCTTGATATGCAAATAATGTTTTACAGAAGTCGTTACATACTACCTACTCTCACACATTTTTCATAATAGGAGCACAATGCCAGCAAATAACGCTTTGGGCGTCTTTAGACGCAACAAAGATCAGGTGTCAAAACCCCTAAGCACGTGTTTGGCCATTGTGTGTAAGCACCATAACAATCCCAACACCAGTTTGGTCACCCATTGAACACGCGATGTGAACACCATAGCATCACAATAAGAAGGCGATTGCATTATGGACAAGTTCTCTATAATTGTCAACTGTGGAGAGGAGGTTGGTGTTCACTACTAGATATCCAAGAGCAAGCTGTAATCACTTTCAAAAAGAGGGGAACTGAACAACTCAGGTGACTCAGGATAAAAATGGATTTGTCCTTCCCATGCACTACCAATGTACATAAATAAACAAAAGTGGGTGACAGTAGTTTTTTAAATATCTTTTAAGCAGTGTAAATCTATTTGGTTTGTTTAAGCTTTACCCGTTGTGCCCCCATAAGTCTTCTGTGTTTTTTCTTTTTTAACCTTTGTGAGCATATTCCAGGGCTAGTCCTTACCACCATAGGCAGGGGAATGGAGTAGATGGCCCTTAGTGTCCCTTCCAACTCTGTTATGATGGTGTATCTGAGGGGGAGGAGTTGCTGCTGTCTTTTGTTCCAAGAACGTTCCCTAAAGCACAAATGGGAGGAAGTATTCATCATGCAGTCAGATACATCTTGTGTTTTCCTTGCATATTGTTTAACAAACAAGTAAACCTGCCCTCTGGTTTCCCTGACCCTTGTTTAGGCTTGTGGCAGCCGTAACCCTCTCAGGCAGAGTCACAAAGGAATGGGTTAGGCAACGGGGTCCCTGTTTTTAAGAAGGCAGAAGAAAAAGGAAGCACTGTTGTTGTTGTAACAAGCGTAGCTCTTCCCTACCCTTGCCCTTCATTTTAATTCCTGCCAAAAGCCTCCCAAGAAACCACCCACCAGAGAAGTGTAGAAGATTAACAAGAGTACCGTACGCTCTTAATTAATTTGGCCCCACTGGAATGTATAAAACAAAACAAAAATGAATCCGTTCTTAAGACCGAGTATCCAAATAATACTTCCGCATTGATGATGTAACCTTCTATACATTTTACATTGCAGGGTGATCACTAATTTCCATTCCTCGTGTTTCTTCTCTTCCTCTTCTGATCTTTGACCCTTAGTCCTTCTCACAAGGACTTGAGACAGTCATGCAGCTTTTGACAGAGCTGGGCATTGAGCTCAGGTCTCCTAATACCCAGTCTTTACCCTCTCTAATGGGAGAATATCATGGCATTGTGCTGCAATGTCAACACGGACATTTCAATAAATTTTAAAATCAGTTAAGCCTAGGAGAATATGGCTGGGATATATAAAAGCACAAATACGACCTGGGGTGCAAGTCCCTTTTGAATTCAACAAGACTTGATGTTCTTAACTCACATGTTAGGAACCCACAAAAATCTTACTCATGGCGATCAAAGGCCATCAAGTCCAACCCCCTGCACTAAGGTAGTAGTACCTGAATCTCAACACAAATATTTATCCCACTTCAGGTACTCACAGATGTGATGGCACCGTGGTGGGGAGAACTACCCCTGGTTGGGACAGCTCCAGTGATGGGAACAGATATTCCCACTGCCTGCGGCCAACCAGCTCCACCTGCATGCTGCAGCCGGTGCCCCCTCCCCCCCGCCAATAACATAGCAACCCCACACACTAGGATGAGCCAGGCCAGGAACACATTTCCACCCAGTACACCTCTTGCCCAGCTGGGCCACGGTTAGACACGGACTATGGGCCCGCTTTGTTCCGGACCCACATTTCTGGCCCAGTCACCACCCCAGGCAGGATTTTGTTCCAGACTCACATTAGGCAGCCCCTGAATAAACATTCAGGCATCACATTGGGCCAATCGGGTTAAAGCGAACCAGCATGAGGTCTGTTAACACCCTTCCTCTTCATCTCCAGTGAAGGAAACTCCAAGCCAACTTGCACCATTTACTAACTATTTTTACAGTTAGGAAGTGCTTTCTAACAATTAAACATATCTAACAACAAGTGGGGATAAGGGTATCTGTATCTGCCGTAGATTGCCAATATCACAGGACAAAACAATAAAATACATGGGATACCATAAAATTATAAAGAATATAATGTGTATCACATAGACCAGATGTCAAATAGTGTATGCCAACATAGTTGGAAATGCGTAAAACTCATTACTATATGAATAATTACTTGATTTATGTCAGTTCGCTATTTGCTGGCTATCATAATCTTACCAGTAATGGGGGATAATTTTTCATATGAGTGAAAAGTTGCCATTTCATATGTTTTTTTATACTGCCTTTGATTCTTTTGCATGCTTTTGTGCATAGGCTGCCTCATTCACTCATGCAATTTTAAATTTAGTGTCTCTATGAGTTTCACTCCTTAATTAATAACTCATTAACATTAATCTGGAGAGAATGAGTTTTACACATTTTTGCAACTAAGGCTTGTTGTCTTTATTTAGTAGATGGAAGTGCTCCCCTTTTGGCAAGACATTTCTAGCAGGTGCAAGTGGCCTTTTGGATTCCTTTCTTCTGCTTGTTGTTTGCTGGTGTTTTTATTGTTTTTTCTTTCTTATCTCAAATAACTTTAATTTAACAACCTTACACACAGTTTTGCAGCTAAGGCGTGTTGTTTTTATTTAGAAGCTGGAATTGCTTCCTTCTTGGAAGTTTTTCTTAGCAGCTCCATTTGCAACATGAGGATCTTTTGACCTCGTCTTTTTTCTGCTTTTCATCTGTAGATATTTTTTATTGTTATCTTTTTTACAGTTTAGTTTATCAGCTTTAATTTTAGATACATAGATAATATAATTAAAGCTGATAAACTGAACTGTAAAAAAGATAACAACAATAAAGAATACCTACAGATGAAAAGCAGAAAAAAGAAGGGGTCAAAAGATCCTCATGTTGCAAATGGAGCTGCTAAGAAAAACGTCCAAGAAGGAAGCAATTCCAGCTTCTAAATAAATACATATATTATGTAAGTATATGTATACATGCTTACAAATTGTACACACACACACATGTACATGTATATATTTAGAAAGTGAATGGGTTTTTTTAAAATCTTATTTCAGATTTGTCTCTGTTGTCCCTGAAGAAGATTGCTTGATTGAAACATGTCAGACATGAACATTGTTCTAAATGGATTGTATTAATTCAACTTAATTTTGAATTTAGGTTTTGAAAACTATGTTGGAATATACTATTCAACATCTGATCTATGTGATACACATCATATTTTTTGTAATCTTATGGTATCCTGTGTATTCTATATTGTTTTGTCCTTTCTAACCTAAACCTTCTTTTCTGCAGCTTAAATGCATTTCCCTTGTCCCTCCCTTGGGCGCAGTGGAGAACAATTGTTCTCCATCTGCTTCAAGGTTTCCTTTTAAATATTTAAAAATTACCATCATGTCGCCCCTTAATCTTCCTCGCTGTAAGCTAAACACACTCACCTCCTCCATCCTTTCCTTCTAAGACTTGTATTCCAGATACTTCACCATCCTTGTTGCTCTCCTCCAAATTCTTTCCAGTTTGTCTGAAGCCTTTTAAAAAGTGATGACCCAAGGAGGACACACTGCTAACTCTGGTTAACGCCTATCCAGTGCTGGAGACTCTGGAGGTGTCTTGGATACAGTGGCCACAATGCAATGCTGTGTGGATCCCGCATGGAGCCGCATGCGTGCGCACACAGCTGCATGCGCAGAATCTGTACGGATCCGCGTTGATGCATATTGTGCTGCGTGCAAACCACATGCACGCACACAGCTTTGTGTGGGGATTTGCAGCCAGTGTTTCTACTAATGCAGCCCAAAAGGGCATTTGCTTTCTTTGCAAGAGCAAGATTGTTGCCTCTCAGGAATGTAGGTATTGTACAAAAATAAATTAATTAAATTAAATAAAATAAAAAATTATTGACTCTGCTAAGCTTAGCCAGCAAAACAATACGTCAGCACTGGAAACATGTGATTTAACCTTGTCTAGAGCACATATTGGTAATAAATTTCAGTATGGTCAAAATCTCCATTTATCATTCTTCTTTAGCCTTCCCCATCTGCTCTTTGCCGATTAGTGCCTCTCACCAGACCTATTTATACCCTTTTAAGCCTCTGAGCTATTCCAGTTTTTTGAAACCTGACCCAAAATCTCTCCCTCAAAGATCAAGTTTCTCTCCAAATTGTCCAGTTTTAATTCATCATAGTCTAATGGCTGTTATAAAGTGAAATACCCTGTGAGTTGTCAGGACTAGAAATGGGAAGCTTACACCATACTTTAATTGAAAAGCTGCCTCTTTCTCATTGGTCAAAGGCATTTGTCTGCAAGCTGGTAGACACTGGAAACTCAATGCCCAGGAAAGCTATTTTACCTGACTTTTGAAGGTTTCCATTATTTATATTGTCTCCAAAACCAATACACTGATTAACCTTACTCCCTAGGGGTGTGCAATTCATTTTCATTATTACGATAATAAAAACAAAAATATTGATTTTCTTTTTTGTTATTGTAACAACAAAAACAAATCAAATAAAATAATACTAATAATAATGGGGGGGAAAGAAAAATGTTTTGTTTTTGAAATATGGGGGGGAAACTGAAAAACATATTTCTAGTTATACCTTTTTTTTTCTTATTTAATTCTGATGAAACTTAGGGAGATTGTACCCCCAATGGAGGGCACTATGTGTATCAGATTTCCAAATGATTGGTTAAGGAAACTGATTTTATAAGCAATTGAATATTGTGATTTTTAAGAAAAGCTCTATACACATTCCTGGCTTCAACTTCTTTATCTTACATCCAATGTGCATGAAACCTATTATTAACATTACATCGCGCCACAAGATTACCAATCCTGCCAAATTTCAGAAAGATTGGATAAAGGGACCTGATGTTCAAGCCATTAACTTGAAAATGCATTTCTGGCTGTAACATTTTTATATTCCATCCTGTTTAACAAGACATTTGGTAGGAATGTATCCCACACCTTCCCTGTCATTTCTGTCAAACTACAGGACAATTTGATAAAGGACCCCAATTTTATAAGTAATTGAATTTGTCCCTTTGAAAACCATTATTCAAATAAATAGCAGCACATGCAGTGCCAGTCAGAGGCAGGCACCTGGCATGGCAGGGGAAGGGAGGCTGTAGGAGGGAGGATGGGGAGCAACCCAGCAGACTGATAGACACATCACTGGCCAATTACTGCATACTTCCAGATTTATAGGACCAATCAGTGGTGACTTCAAGGCAGGCATAGGTGGCGGCCCTGAGGCGGGCATAGAAGGGACAAAACTGGGGCTTTGGGGATAGCATCCCAGCAATCAAGAAACATGGTTTTCACATCCAGGCTGGCCAATTAGCATCACAATCACATCCTGCAGCACTGTGACAGAGGAGAGAAGTTGGGATGGTCACAGCACAGAATGAGGATATTTGGTTGACATTTCTGCTGGTCAATTGTCATTACAAACAAATCTTATACCACAGTGACATGTAAGAGAATCCCTGGCATAAGCTCATTCACTGCATATGCTGTGTAGGCTTATAAAATTGGGACCCTTTATCACATCTTTCGGATATTTGGAAGAGATGATCCTGAAGGTGTGAGATACAGCCCTGCTAAATTTCACATACACTGGTTGGACTACAAAGATGTTACAGTCAGACATACATTTAATAAGTTAATTGCTTATACCACCAGGACCCTTTATTTAATCCTTCTGAAAGTTGGCATAGATAGTAAACATGGGGAGGAGTATAAACTTGCCGAGAGTCACCCACATTAGATGGGAGGCAAAGAAGTTACAGCCAGGAATGTATATGCAGATTTTTGCAAAATAACATAATTCAACTGTTTGTAAAATCGGATTCCTTTATACAATCTTTCTGAAAGTTAGTACACTTAATGCCTTCCATTGGAGGTACACTCTTTCCAAGTTTCATCTAAATATAATGAAAAACAAAGTCAAAAATGTGTTTTCCATTGAAACCAATTAAAATTGGGAAAAAAACAAAAATGAAATTTTGATATTTATGAAAACAAAAATGAAAGATTTAAATAACAAAAACAAAAAACAAAAAATGACATGGGTCCCTGGTGCACACCTCTGTTATTCCCATAAATAGAGCTGTTGAGGCCAATGACATTACTCACAACAGTAAAGCTAAGCATGCACATATATTTCAGGGTGTGATGTCACCAATATGCTGATGATACTCAGCTGTACCTCTCGTTTTCAACTGACCCGGGTCCTGCTCTCTCATTACAGCTGGTGCAGAATGCAGCGGCCCACCTCCTTATGGGGACGGGAAGGCGGGAGCATAGAACACCTGTGCTCTGCAGTGGCTGCCTATAACGTATTGAGCCCAATTCAAGGTGCTAGTGTTGATCTATAAAGCCCTACACGGTCTGGGCCGCCTCGACCTCCGCGCTTCAGAGCGATCCCTGCGGTCCACCGGGGGTGCCTTTTTGGAGGTCCCACAATGGAGAGGGCATTCTCAGTGGCTGGGCTGGGGCTCTGGAATTCCCTCCCGGAGGAAGCCCGTCTGGCCCCAGGTCTGTTGGTGTTTCAGCGAGTCTGTAAGACCTGGCTGTTCGCCCAGGCCTTCGGGGGGGAGGGGGGGATTGTATTTTTAAAACATTGTTTTAATGAATTTTATTGTGTGTTTTTGGGCTGTAAGCCGCCCTGAGATGCCATAGGCATGAGGGGGCGGCTAACAAATATTTATAAATAAAATAAATAAAATAAATATTTTGTTTACAGGATTGGAGAGTAACACTTTTAATACTGTAGACATCCTGATTTTACAGGCAGATGGGTGTGAATATTACGTATCAACATCATCATAGCTGGAAAAAAATTCAAATAGCCTTTTCTTATAATTATACATTGGGCAAAAAAGAAATAAAGGGTGGGGTAATATAAGTTTTATGGAACCACATGCACCCATGTTTCCTCTACATAAATAGCTAGATTCATACCATCCACTTGGTTTGTACCTTTAATACGACTGGGGACCATCCAGCTTGTGGGCCAAATCCAGGCTACGGCTGTTTATTTGGTCCTGTTCCAATTCCTGGATCTGGCCCCTACTCTCCAACACTGGCGAAGTGCACTCAAGAGAAGGAAGCAGAGATGATGGCAGACATTCAAGGATAGGGGGGTGGATCCATGGCACAAATCTATGATCTGGACGCTCTCCTTCTTTCCCCCCATCCTGAGTACAACTCTTACCTCAGTAGGTGTTATCACGTGAGACAGTGCTCCACTTTTTTACCACCCCTTTCCCCAGACTTTCTGCCTGTCTGAATGCCGTCCACCAGATGTTCTCCCTGCATTGGGCAGGGGCTACCACTCATGGTGTCACCTGCATTATCGAGTAGCAACCCAGCCCAAACCATGGCAAGGGGCTCCCATGGGTCTACCTCCCATGTGAAAGATCCCTGGCAGCACCACCCACATACAGGTCAGCCAGCACCATGGAAAAGGCCACAGTGCCAGCAAGGATTGGGCCACCAGATGAAGCTGCCATCCCCGTCAGTCATCTGTTGGAGCGGCAAGGAGGGAAAGGTGCGTGCTCCAGGCCACCCACCGTCAGCTGTTGGAGGTGACCACGGTGGAGGAGAAGGAGCAGCACCCCGGTGTCTTGAAATTGACAAGCTCTGAAGTTGACACAGAAGGACAATCCTTGCCGTAGAGTGCAACTGCAGCACTGGTCAGTGTCAAGCCGGGCAGTGTTTCGTGGCTTGGAATTGGCATGGAAGGGACAATCCTTGCCGGAGAGAGCAGCACTAGTCAGCGTCAAGCCGGGAAGTGCTTCCTGGCTTGAAATTGACATGGTCTAAAGGTTTCACAGGATAGTATATAAACTGAGTACAACAAAAATAACTATCCCAAATGGAGGACAGGTTCCCAAATAAAGGTAAATACCAGGGCTTCTTCCATGGCTCCAGCCAGGGACACCAGGCCTGCTGCTCCTCCTCCCTGGGTCCTCTCCTGCCCATGGGAGTGGCAGTGGCATGGATTCACCATTCTTTTCAGCTGCCTCCATTCCTATGTGAAAACACCCAATGTCACCAACTTGTGTGTGACCCACAGAACTTGTACTATTTTTCAAAGTAACCTAGAGGAGGGGAAAGGTTCCCATATGTTCTGTGCTGGAAAGAACTAGGGGGCGCTATTCTTTCATATTGTTGAAATATGTTCATAGCCATCTATGGGTGAAAACAGACATGATGCTAATCACTCCTTAACCACCCTGGATGGTCATTTTTGCATGTTTCAGGGCTGCATAGGGCACCAATACAGCCCTGCAACATGCATAAATAACCACCAAGGGTGGTTAGCGTCATGTCTGTTTTCACCCTATGAAGAGTAGTATTATACTATCCTCATGCCACTTGCTCCAGAGAAGTCCCACTGATTTAAGTAAGTGGAATGGGGGCATTAGAACTGAAGCCATAAGATTTATCACTGATGAGCACTTCCTTATTTTTAATTTGGAAACCACAATAGCTATTTCCTTGATTTATTGCCAATAGCTTGAGCTCTCTTCTAGCCAGATTGTGTTGTCATAGGAGGACAAAAGGAGAGAGAGAGAGAGAAAGAAAGAAAAGAAAGAAAGAAAGAGAAGTGTTTGGGGGGAATAAGCAAAGGTGAAATGTTCTGAAAAAAGTCAGCCTAAATCTTTTTTTATAAAATAGTTGTGGCACATGTGGTAAAACCTGACTAATGCAACTTCCTTGGTTTGGTTTGGTTTGGGGTTTGGTTTAATTTAATCTAGCACAGCAGCATCAGGGCGAGAGCAACCAGAACATGTGGAGAGGCTTTCTTTAGTAAAGACAGCATTGCCACGTTCCTCCCTCAATGTAGGACTAGATCAATGGAGTGCCCAGAGAACAAGAAATCAGGGATGGATCCATTTGCTATCACAAGTGAACTACAATCGGTGCGTTTTTCTGTGGGAAGCTGCCTGAAGAAAACACCTGTCAACACTGTTAAGGGGTCTCTGCAGATGTCGAGGCACTGTGGCTTTTCCATTATATGCTGCTCCCAGATTTGTACCATTATCAGACAATATAATCAAATCACGATTTTAATATTGCTATATAGGCCAGCATCCTGTCCCAGGAAATTATAGACTAGCATAACATATAGCTATTTTCAACCACACTTTACTAGACCATAGACACCTCCGCTTTCTTTGTACAAAATTATTTATCTTCCGTGCTGCTGCTGAAAATCTACCACTGTAGAAAACACCCTGTTCATTCTGTTTCTATAGTACTGTGCCCCTCAGCTCCTAGGGCAGCCCTACACATTTTAGACACACTCACTAACCAATTTTGCATAGTGCCACAAAGATCTCAGAGACCTCCCGCCCTCAGCTAACCACCAGCACCCCAATTCTGCAAACATAACGTACATCAATATGCTACCACGGGTAATCGCCCTATTGAAATCATGCTTCGTTCTCAACCCTCAGTTCTACAAGGAAAGGAAGTACTCTCTACTCCAAGCATGTTTCTGCCCTCTTCCCCCTCCCATATAAAAGTCAGATTTGCACCCAGAGTTGGCATTAAGCAGGGCCAGAAGGGCCATGGCCTGTGCCCCATGGTCAGGGGGGGCCCTGCAGAGAAGCCAGTCCAAGCAGCCTCAGGTCCAACATTCCTGGGGGGCCCAATATGGACTAATTCTCCAGACCTTCTCCCCACCAATGATTCACAGCCCCTGAGGGGGCTGTTTCCTAGAGAGCCCAGTCTTCCTCCCCTCCCCTTCAATAAACTGGGGAATCCCTGAATCCCCTCTACTAGAGGGGTGTGTGTGTGTGAGAGAGAGAGCACGAGCGCTTGTACATGTGTGTGCATGTATGTCTGAAAACCTATGACTCTTCTTTGGCTTTGTAAGCAAACATCAGACTGCCAATTGTTAAAGAGATGGGGTTATGAAGGGTGGGGCCATGGGGGCCCTGCAAATTGTAAAGCTGGCTCTGTTTACCCATGTTCTGATACGTTTTGCTTTTCCCTTCTGTGTTCTGCATTTTTTATTCTATTTTCCTTACTGTAGCTCCCTCTTCTGGCTTTTAGAGGTACTTACGACAGTCACTTTTCATTAACCACAGGGGCAGAAGAGTCTCAATATCACACCTTCTCTTTCCATTTTCCTGGGAAATGTCTTGATTTCTCCTTCCATCCCTCCTTCCCTTGGCTCTCATTTGTTCTCTGGTAACATTTCACTGTCTTCTTTGTTAAGCATCCCTCGCCTCTTTTACCCGCCCATCACAGTATGCTCTTCTTGGGAGCCAGAGATTAGCAACTGTTTAATATCCAGAGAGAGCGTGATTGCCATGTTGGATCAAAAGTAGTTAGAATGATATCTTTTAATGGACCAACTATTGTTGGTGGAAATGCGCAAGCTTTGGGGCCTCACAGGGTCCTTCCTCAGGCAAGTAGGAGTCAGAACTGAAGATCTGAGCAGAGTACATTGGCTATGTATTATGTAACAGAGGAGGGGGGCGGGGAGAGAAGGGTGATAAATGAGCCATAGTAACATAAGGTGAGAACAGAGGGAGATAAGCAATACAAAGAGTGCAAAGGGAGGGTTGGGTACATTAGAAGATACAGGAAGGTAGTGAGTGAATAAGCACTGGAAATAAGGTGTGAGCAGAGCGGAAGATCAGCAAAGCACAATGGGGAATTAAGACAATGGAAACAGAAGGAGGTGGGGGGAAGAGGTGAGAGACTAGACTAGAGAAGGGGAAAAGACTGGAGAGGGGTGTGGTGCAAAGGGAAGGGGTTAAAGACAGTTACAGAAATAGATAACAGATATGGATTTATAAAATAAATCAATTTCTGGCTAGTGGAGAAAGAAAATAGTACATAGCAGTAATGAAGGACGATGTTAATAGTAGATAACAAAAGTTAAATATACAGTAGACTGTCAGATGTTCACAGGTTTTTAGTGGCTAGAGAAGTTTGGGTCTTTCGTAAGTCCATTGTTTTTGGTGTCCAATACGTTTATGAATTTTAGTTCCCAGGCCCATCTTCTGAGGGTATTGTGCAGGTTTCCTTTGAGGTTGAGGACTGAGAGATCGGAGATAGAGTGGTCGTGCTGGGAAAAGTGACCGCCCACTATAGAGTCAGTGACTGTATTAGCAATTTTACATCTGTGCAAATTCATACGTAAGTGGCGTGATTGTTGGGTTTCACCAACATAGTTTCCATGCCAGCATTTGGTGCACTGAATAAAGTACACTTTCTTTTGGGATTTACGGGTGTAGTTTCTTTGCAGTTGGAATGGTTTTCTGTGGGGGTGTTGCCGGTGGCAGTGGTGGAAATGTGTTGGCAAGTATTGTATCTGCTGTTCTGGCAGGGTATTGTTTCTGTTGATGTTGGGATGTCCTGGGTGGTGGGGAGTTTTCTTTGGATGATGAGTTGTGAGATGTTCAGAGGTTGTTTGAAGGCCAGAAGAGGTGGTTCCGGGAAGGTTTTTCTTAGGGTTTTGTCTCCATCAAGTATGGGTTGTAGTTGTTTGAAGATGCCACGTATAGTTCTAGTGTGGGGTGGTGGGTGACTACAAGGGGTGTGTGGCTAGAGGGTTCTTTCTTTCTGTAACAGGTTATCACAAGGGATTGGGGTAGCTCGTTCTATAATTCAGTCAACTTCTCTGCTGGAGTGTCCTTGTTTTGTGAAAACAGTTCTAATCAAGGGGAGGTGCACATCATGGGTCTGCTCTTCAGAGTAGATTCTGTGATGTCAGAGTGCTTGGCTGCAGATAACTGATTTTTGGTGTGTTTTGGGTGGTTGTTGGATCGGTGTAGGTAGATAGGGTAGTTTGTCGGTTCCTTGTATATTGCTGTCTGTAGGTTGCCATTGTTCATGCTGACAGGGGTATCCAGGAAATTGATACTGGTGTCCAAGAAGTTAAGTGTGGGAATATTCCAAGGTTAGTTTCATTGAGGGGGGTGGTTATTGAGGTTGGAGTGGAATTCTAGGAGCGAGTCCAGATCATGTAGCTATCATCAGAAGCAGCAGGTCCGCTGCTTGGTGAAAATTGATGTTAACAGATGACGGAGAGAAGGCGGAATTGCTCAACTCATATTTTGCCTCAGTCTTCTTGCACAAGGAAAACTATGTCCAACCTGGCAAAAGTAGCACTAATGATGAAGGGAAGGAATTGCAGCTCAGGAAAGTTAAAGAGATGGTAAGAGAGAGGTCTTACACTGATGGCGGAATGTAAAAAGGCTCGGGCTGAAGCAAACCTCCACCGGGAGAGAGTTCCACAGTGCCGGAGCAGCCACCGAGAATGCCCGCTTGTCAGTCCCCACCCGTCTATAGCAGGGAACTTCCACGAGGGCAGTCCCCAAGGACCGCAGGAGCCGTCCAGGAAGTGAAGCAGTCCCTTAGATAAGTAGGGCCCAGATGGTTTATGATAGGTCAACACCAGCACCTTGAATCGGGCCCAGAAGACTATAGGCAGCCAGCGCAACGCCCGAAGCACTGGCATAATGAGCTCCCTACAACCCATCCCGGTGAGGAGGTGGGCTGCGGCATTCTGCACTAGCTGCAGCTTCCTAACCATCACCATGGGCAGCTCCACATACAGTGCATTTCAATAGTCTAGCCTCGAGGTGACAAATGTATGGATGACAGTGACCAGGTCAGAATCTGAGATACAGGGGCTGAGCCACCTCACCAGATATAACTGGCCGAACGCACTCCTGGCCACAGCCAACACTTGGAGATCCGGACACCGATATGGGCTAGATGATCCTACAGTTAGGTGGATTTACAGCTGACTGAAGAACTGTACCCAAAGAGTGCTCAATGGCTCCCCATCAATCTAGAGGGAGGTATCGAGTGGGGTGCCTCAGGGCTCGGTCCTGGGCCCTGTCCTGTTCAACATCTTTATGAATGACTTGGATGAAGGTATAGAGGGGATGCTTATCAAATTTGCAGGTGGCACAAAACTGGGAGGGATAGCTAACAGCATAGAAGACAGAAACAAGATTCAAAACGATCTTGACAGGATGGAAAGCTGGGCCAAAACTAACAAAATGAAATTTATCAGAGATAAATGTAAAGCTCTGCATTTAGGTAAGAAAAACCAAATGCACACGTATAGGATGGGGGGTACCTGGCTTGGCAGCAGTACATGTGAAAAGGATCGTGGGGTTGTAGTTAATCACAATCTGAACATGAGTCAGCAGTGTGATGCAGATGCTAAAGGCTAATGCAATTTTAGGCTGCATTACATTAACAGAAGTATAGTGTCCAGGTCACAGAAAGTAATAGTTTCACTCTGTTCAGACCTCATTTGGAGTAATGTGTTCAGTTCTCAGCACCGCATTTTAAGAAGGACACTGACAAATTGGAACAGCTTCAGAGGAAAATGAGAAAGATGGTCAGGGGTCTGGAAACCAAATCCTATGAGGAAAGGCTAAAGGAACTGGGTATGTTTAGCTTGGAGAAGAGAAGACTAAGGGGAGACATGATAGCCGTCTTCAAATATCTGAAGGGCTGTCACATAGAAGATGGAGCAGACTTGTTCTCTGTTGCTCCTGAGGGCAGGATTAGAACCAATGGGATCAAATTACAAGAAAGCAGATTTCAGCTAATCATTAGGAAAAACTTCCTCATGGAGAGCTGTTTGACAGTGGAACAGACACTGCCTAGGGCGGCGGTGGGCTCTCCTTCACTGGAGGTTTGCAAACAGACGCTGGACGGCCATCTGTCAGGGATGCTGTCGCTGTGGGTTTCCTGCATTGAGCAGGGGTTGGACTAGATGACCTCTGAAATCCCTTCCAATTCTAAGAATCAATGCTTCTATGATCTCGGTATCTGAGGTACAGGAATGGTTTGCTGGTGCATTTTTCCAGATATTCTTCAAGATGGCACATTAAAAAGTTGGCATATTGGGGAGCCATTTTTGTGCCTATAGCTGTCTCCATGGTTTGCAGATGCGTGTCTGCTATTCAACGTGACGTTACTGTGTGCCAGGACAAAATGGATGAGCTTTGCAATGTGCTTGGGGTGGATAGATGAGATTTCTCTATTGTCCTGTCGGTACTTCGGGCAAGCGGCAATGTCATCTGTGGGGCCAATGTTGGTGTAGAGTGGAGTTTAATATAAAACGTCCATTGTGCAATACAAAACAAGCCCGCTGGAGCCTGTGGGTGTTTTTAAACTAGCAAGGCTGGGGTGGGGTCCGTGGCGGCTGAGTGGTCCAGCTGCAGAGCAGCCCCTCTGGTGGAGTAAGTGAGGAGAGATTCTAACAGGCAGCTCCCAGCCATCCCGCACGCCCCCGCCACCGACCATGCGGGACAGGGAAACATGCCTGGCCGGCCTTTGAAAATGACATGTCCCAGGCGTGGCTGCTGGGGAACTGGGCTCCCCAGTGCTCGCGGCCAGTTCCTGTGACATGCAAAGGCCCTGCCCCCTGCTTGCAGTGCCTATGAGCAGGGGGGTCTGCTGGCATGAGTGGCCGCCCCAGTTCATATGGGCCGGGGACGCATGGGTGGCAATTGCTATGCGCTGTTTTGGCTTGCCACACACAGCACACTCCGGATTTCTCAGCAGTGCACCGTAAATGGCCATGGGTGGGTGCTGAGTGGCTCACAGGAGCACGTATCTCCCCGCCCCACCTTCAACCATGCAGTTGGATGAGTGGTAGCATCTCGTTTAAAAACACCCACCGTTCAGTGCACGCAGCCTCCCGCTCAGATGTTTCGGAGCTAACCAATGGGCAGCCTGCGTATAGTTGTGCAGTCACTTCCATCGCGTGGAAAACTAAAGCCATCATTATCCTAACCTTCAAACTGCCACTGCTCTGCTGCCTTTCTGAAATGTACTTCTACGAAAATCATCATTGCAAACTATTACCATCTTGCACACGTTTCACCAGATAGCAAGGCTATTACTTTTGACGCGTAAAATCACACGCAAGACAATCAAAGTTATTTTTTATGCTCAATATGGAAAAGCCTCTAGAATCAATAATTAACATGTAATACTTACAGTCTACAGCAAGGATCAGGCCAATAGCTCGGACTGAGCTGCCTGGCTAGGAAAAATCAATTAGCATGTTAACGGCCGGTGAGTTGATTCCTTTTACGAATTTCATTTATCTTACGTTAGGAATATTAGATTCCCTTGTCAGTACAAGGCAATTTGTTTTAGTGATCTCTGGGAGTTTCATAGACATTTTCACAGCACCATTTAGCTGGGAGGGATACGAATACAAGTGCAAAGAGCTCCCCTGCTCCTTGGAATCTCTTCTGTACTTTCGACTTGCTTCATTCATCGCTGTCCCTAATGGGTTGCTTAGCATCTGCGGATGGATTCCGCAATGCAACACAATAGCCATAGCCAAATATTGCTCAGCTGATTCCACTGCTCCCACAGACAGGAGTGATTGTCCATATGCTCTTGTGACTAATAGCTTGGACTGTTACTCTCTGCCGTGCTTTGCAGGCTCCTCTGGGAGGTTGCATTACAGGGGACAGCTGGAGGAGAATTAAGCAGCAGGCCCTCTCCCTCATGCCAAATGCTTTAAGTACAGTTCTCCAGCAGTAAAGCATTTTGCATCCACTTACTGTAGAACAGCACTTCATTTCACCCAAAGCCCTATGACCAAAATATTCCAAATCTGGGGCCTACCCTACAATGTGGTATTTAGATAGAGATTTAGGGCACAACCCTCTGCTTGCACAGGTGCAAATCCTATGGAATGAACAGGACTTGCATTCACATTCATGCTGTTACTCACCAGCACTGTGCGCTCAGAGGATTATACCACCTGGCTCCAATTGTCCGTACAGGGAGTCTACTGAACAAAGCGGATGTTCTTAAACGAGACGCATCAACGCATGGCCCCTCACCGTCCACATGTCCAACTGCTCATGTGATGGTGGTGTTCGGGGAGGCGCTCTTCTGTGGCTAGGGTGGCCGTACCTCCCCTTTAAAAGAGAACACTGATGAAAAATACATTTTGCAGGGATGCACTGGAACCAATGCAGCCCTGCATCATGTATTTTTTTCATAAGCATCTTCTTTTAAAGGGGAGGTATGGCCACCCTACCCATGGCCCACGCTGCGGCCACTCATGGCCACGCACGGAGCAACGCTGAAAAATCCAGAGTTCCCCATGCGGGCCAGGTTGGCCACCTCCGTCACCTGTGGATGGGGCAGCCATGCTGGGAGCCACTCGTTCGAAGGGTCCCCCATGTACACTGCACTCAGCGGCCACCCCCACCCCACGGTGCTCATTTAAAAACACCCTATATATTCACTCCTTTCCAAACGGCCCAGACCCCCTCCCTTGATTCTGAGACCTCGCAACTCCCCCGTCCAGGAAGTCACAACGATTAACCAAGAAGTCAAGCAAAATCAACCAATCCATAACAACTATCATCTTGGTTGCCCTCAATGTACAGAGTTAGGCAAGGAGCCGACAGACAGAGGAAAGGAAAGGATAGGGAGCACATGTTCATATCAGCAATAAAAACAACCACTGCAAGACACCATCCTTCCCAGATCCCTCCTCCGTCTCCGGAAGTGTTTTCCCACAGCTCCTCCCTCCCTGAGCACTTCCTTTGCAATTAGAGTTACAACCTCCCTTCTAGATGGGGCAGAGCAAAGGGACCATCCCACATCCTTACCCCTGACCTCCGTGGAGAGTCGCAACATCATCATGACACACTACAGGAGGCAGGTCATGTCAGAAAGAGGGACGGGACAGTCCCTCTGGCTTTCCCCCTTCCTAGGGTTGCCACCTTAGGTATATTTTTCCAGGGCACTTATGAAGTATACATGTTACCTATGGTACCAAAGTGGCCTGGGAAAATATACCTAAGGTGGTAACCCTACCCCTTCCTAACATGGCAGCCGGAGGCGGGGGGGCAGCAGGACTAGAAACCCAGGTGGGTGGGAGGGTCAAGGCCCCATAGAAGTGTCTGCCCCAGCAACCATCCTCAGGACTTGCAGGGTTGCCAGCTACGTTGGTGCCAGTTCAGCCCCGCAACCTGAATTTTTAAGTGACTGGTAAAAACTTGCATATCTGGCAACCTTAGTGTCACTTGGTTTAATTGCTGTCACTGGCTAACCCCTCTGTGACTAGTGGCCAGCTGTTAGCTAGGCATCGGCATAGTCCTGCAATGATCTGCCCACAGCGCTCTGCTATGGGCCCCCAACTGCATGGATCCTCCTGACTGAAAGCACAGTCCTGTCAATACCCATTTACTTCCTTGGGACCAGGACAGGGCCCGATTTCTTGAAACGGTCCACTAGAGAAAGGTATCTAGATGCATTTTTAGGTACATTTGCTTATTTCAGGAACTTGTGACTTCAAATAAAAACAAGTAGTTCCTTGCACCCTAACTACCGAAGCCTGATTGGTTTCTTTCCTAAGTGGCAACAAGCCAGTGGTACGTCGCTAGCTCTAAAGGAGGCTGTAGCTTCCCTTCAGGTGCTCCTGTTGTCATGATGTTTTGGGTCCCTCCACTTACCTGTGGGCCTTCTGTCCCTCTACCAAAGTTAGGCCTTTTTTAAAAATGGACCACTGTGAGAGCAGGGTGGGTGCAGATGCC
>QEPC01013002.1:10090773-10103177 GCA_003113815.1 Sphenodon punctatus | reverse complement strand
TTAGTGATTTAGTTTTAGTGTTTGTAGGAGTAGGCCTGTGTACTTATTAGATAATCCATTTAGTTCATAGCATTTAGAATAGTTAATAGGAGTTAGATTTAGTATTGATAGATATAAATAATATTAGATTAAAAAATATTTTTAAAAACCCCATATAAAAACAAAAAAAACAAATAAAAAACAAAAGAAAACCATATAAAACCCCCCCCAAAAACCTCCAAAAAATATAAAAAACAAAAAAACACCCATAACAACATTTCCCGAAAGGCCGAACTGAACAGCCAAACGGCCTAACCGAACGGCCGGTTCGGATGACCGAGCCGAACCTGAACCCGGCGAACTAACCGAACTGCTGAACCGAACGCAGCCGAACCGAACGGCCGAACCCGAACCGCGATCTGTTCGCCCATCCCTAACTTCAGTGGGTGGAGGATTGCACCCTAAGGCAGAACAGTACAAAAATGAATAGTCTCACTAAAGACAATGGCACTATTCACTGGGTATCTTTTAGCGGCTGTCTCTCTATGTAATGCTTGCCACTGTTCTAGCTGACTAGCATGGGGGCAAGAATTACGTTGGTTAAAGCAATCCTGGGAGCTAGCCATGGAGGGAACGTGAGTTTGCTGTTCAGAATAAATCTGGCGGTAGGGTGGCCAGATATGTACATTTTAGAAAACACTTATGAGAAACACAGGTTGCAGGGCTGAACTGGAGCCAATGGCCGCAATCCAATGCTATGTGGATTGCCGCGCGTGTGCAGTTTGCGCGTGGCATAATGTGCCAGCAATGTAGTTCCGCGTGGGTTGTGCAGGATCCGCACAGCATTGGATCGGGGCCAATGCAGCTCTGCACCATTAGTTCTCACAAGTATCTTCTATCTGGAGGACTCATCAGGAGACCCACCAAGCACCACGAACACCTGCTCACTACTACTGCAGTGGGGCTTTGCCAAGTCAATTTCACCCAGAGGAAATTTTGCCCCGCAAGTGGGAGTTGTGCTTTGTCAATGAGCGTGTACACATGAGATGGCGGGGGGAGCCAAAATCATGGCAGGAGGAATCACATTAAGCTCCACTCATGTGCACAGGTTTTTAGTCATTAGCCCATTTCTGCTGTTCTTTCACTCATAGATTACAGGGCTGGATTTTGAGCCCTGTAATCAGCAAGTGAAATCACAGCAGAAATGGGCTAATTACGTTTAAAACCCACGTACACAAGCGGAGCTTCATGTGATTCCCCTGCCATGATTTTTGGCTCACAGAAGTCCCCCACCCCACCCCACCTGTATCATGTGCCAGTGGCCAATTTCACCAGCAGGGCTTTCAGACTTTGCCTGTTTATGCTGCCACCAGCTGGCTTCTCCCGTGGGTCATAGTCCAGAGGGCGGCAGCAAAAACATCTGTGCCAGTGGCCAATTTCACCAGCTGCCGTCTGATCCGCTTTCCACATCTGGTGGTCGCTCTTCAAATGGACAGGTCAACTCAGGGGGTGAAGTGGGCTGGCGCGGGCAAAAGCAGAACTGCCGTTCATCTGTTTATGTGTACACTTCTGAGGTTTGGACAAGATCAAGCCTCCAAGTCCAAGTACTCCATGCTTAATCACTACCTGAGACGTCCGGTACTACTAAGAAGCAGTTGCAGTTACAATATCTGTACGTTGTATAGATATCGGGACTCATATAGCGGAAAAACCACCCTTCCTACCATGCTGTCACGGTCCCCTGCAGTCAGCCAGGCACACCCTCCTGTAGGTTCCCCTTGTTACTCTTGTGTGTTCGGCGGTTGCTGCCCCAGTATTGTGGAACTCCGTCCCCCTGGTGGTCTGTCTGAGTCCAGACCTGAGCATTTTTCATAGGGGGTGTGAAACTGTTCTTTTTGGTAAAGCATTTGGCAGGGCAGGGAGAGGAATTAGGTGGGAGGTTGTTGGGTAGGAGTTGGAGTGGGCAGGGTTTGGGTGTGTGTGTGTATTTTAATGTCTTTTAACTGTAGTTTATGTGTTTGCAAGACACCCTGCGCCTTTGGGGAAGGGTGGGGTGTAAATGTTAATAAATAAATATATAACAAATATATACTCCCGTTTATAGTTTTATTTTACCCAGATGTGTGCGGCGGTGGTTTTGTGTACAGTTTCTGTGCTCTCTGTTATTTGTCTTTGCCCAAAATGATTCACACACTGCTGGTTACGTTGGGAAAAATAAGGATAAATGCTGGGGAAAATAAGGATAAATTGGAATAATGCCTATATAATTGCCACTGCTCTCTATATAAATGCATTTACATACATACGTACCCATATACATGAGTGCAGTATTTGTTTAAATTATTTTAAAGAGCTCATTCTCCAGTAGTGATTTGTACGGAGCCTGAAGTCCTTCAAAACCTGGCAATTAGCACCTGATCTTGACAAGCCCTGCAGATTGTTAGCTGCCATTAACTTTGATGGGTCTTGCCCATACTCTGCCAGTGGGAGCTGAGCCACTGACTCCAGCGCGAGGTCTGCACCCTGAGTGTGTCTTATTCTTAATTAATTCAATTTGTGTCTCAGCTCTTGCGTTTTCTCAGATGCAGTAATATGCTACTCTAGTCTAAAAACCTGGAATTGAAGACCCATGCTTGCTCTAAATCAAAGTGTCTGCTGTTTCGAAATGTTCTAATCATGCTCTGCTAACCATGCCTATTCTCAAGAGTGTTACTATAATAGAGACAGGCAGCGCAGCTATCCTGGGGCCTACAAGCCAATGGTAACCCCTGTTTTTGGTATCGTTGCATCCTCTGGCATTGGGAGAAGAGCCAGGATCCCCTCTCCACATCCCATCTTCTGCACCAGGGTCCATTCCAATCTTCCTACGCCCCTGCCTGTTCTGGTTTAAGCAGGCCGCTCCTCATGTCGGTGCCAGGAAAAAGTTGGCATTTTTTTCCTACTCTAGTTCCAACATGCTGAAATCTCTTACCCTTCAACGCAAGTGGGAGAAAACAGTTTCAGTACTGCGAGCACAGTCTATTGTCAGTCAGATAGAGCCAAGACTTACAAAGATACTTCCGAGGACAACACACTGGAAAGACACCCGAAAAAAAGAATACTTGGGGAAAACAAATTGATTGCTCTCTTGGGTTGTTAGATGAGATTTGCATATTTTTTGGCTACCCTAGTATGAGAAATAGATGGTTCCCCTTTCTGTTGTTCCTCTTCTGCTGTTCCAAGTCTAAATCGCCAAGGCCGTGATATTCAAGCCACCTATTCTAAAGTAGTCCTGTTGATTTCAACAGGACTACTCTGGAATGAGCGGTTTGAGGATGGCAGCCTTTATGAGACTACATTGACTTGGGTGGATTATGGCCATTATTACACAAACTGAGGCTATGGCCTTAGTTTTTCTTTGTGGAATACTTAGCCAACACACTTTAGGTCCTGTAGAAATAATTAAAGGTGACTCAGTCAGTGTTGCCCCTTCTGACAGCACAATAATAAATTATACTTTCATGCCAGAAGAGGGCCACCTACCACCACTACAAAAAGTATCTACAACGTAAGCACACCCACAAGGCTAATCCACAGAACTGACAATAAAACTTACATCTCCTTTCCGCCAATGTATTTTCCACTTCAAAAAAATCAAACCACTGCCAATTCTTCTTTCCTATGTTATTGACATGGTGGAGATTTCTATGGACCAGTTCTTTCAGAAAGGCGGGGAGTAAATAAGCAAGTTGAAGGGGATTGCTGAATTGCAGGCGGATCGGCACCTGGGATTAAATCAACAAGGCAGCGCAGAATCAGGCTGGGAATTCAAGCTGGATATGAGCTCTAAAGTATCCCCATCTCCCAGTACAGAAACAGCGTGGCTTGACTTGACTGGGGGATCTGCTTAGCAAGCTGAGCTGTGGGCTATGTTCAGACATGGTCAGTTAAAAAAATGACATTGCTGCTTGGGATAAGTGAAGTGTATGCCCACTACCGTGTCACTGCTGCACAGGCACAGCATAGGCAGTTTATTCACAGGCCCCATGCATTGGGAGCCCTTCCTGAGCTGCGTAGGCCAGCAGTACCTGCATTTCCAGGCTCCGCAGGCCTGTATTTTACACAAATGCTTCTCACACTCAAGTTGTCATTTTATGGACGCCATGCATTGGGCCCCCTATGGGCACAGTCTGCACTTTATTTTCATATTTATTTTCTAGATTTCTACCCCGCCCCTCCTGAGAACAGCTCGAGGCGGCTGGATCTGGCTCTATACACAGTCTATCAATTCTGATCATGGTGGAAGAAAAAGGCAAAGATTAGAAGGCTGCAAATAGTCAAGAGCTGAGGAAAGAGACAGACAGAGACTGGGAGAAAATAGAATAATCATAGGTTAAACAAAGGGTGTTTTTAGATGAGATGCTACTTACGCAGGAGAGAAATAAACCCCATGAATTAGCTGCACGTGTAAACTACTCTCCTGCAAGTCTTGCAGAAATTTCCATGTGTTAATGCACATCGGGAAACCCTAGGTAGTTTCTGAATGTGCATTAGAAAACTCTCGTGAAATAGCAAATTGCTTATCATGCCCTTCTAACAATGCCCTGATTGTGATTCTCATGGGAGTTTCCCCTGTGGATGTGACATTGCAGTCCTGTGATTCCCAGTGCCACCTTCTCTGTCATGGGAGAAGAATGATTGCAGGAGATTAAAAACCCTCACAATTTCCATGTACGACTAAGAAAGGAACTAACGAAAAATAACTGATGAGAAAGGTATTTCAATGGATAAGAAAGTGAGAGGAGAGTAGGGACAGTAACGTTACTCTGAATAAGGAGTGATTACAGAAAACAAGATCAGAGAGAGTGGAGGAGAAGAGACGTTCAATCCTTCAGGACATACACATCTGCATGTGTATCTGCATACACATCTGAGATTTAAAGTGACACTTTGTTTTTGTGCAGATTTCATGCACAAAGGGCTCAATTCCTCCTTCCATTGAACTCAGTGGTAATAACACTCCCGCGGCAGCGGTTTGGCGGCACCCCCTACCTCCTGGGGAACAAAGGAGACTAGGGAGGGGGTTGTGAACAGCCGCCAGAGGGACGGGCGGGAAGCCGAGGTTACCTGGCAACCAGAATTCAAGGCGCCCGGGACTCTCATGAGAGCTGGGATTCCTGGGCGCCATCTTAGCTCCCTGCTTGCACGCCTCATTCGGCTGGGCGAGGAGCAGGGAGAACGACATGCACCCATCCACCCGCCCCTATAAAATGACACCACTCCGAGTCACCACTGGTCGCGTATTAGGACCGGAAAGGAATTTTCCCTGAGTCAAATTGGCAAAACGGCGAGGGGTTTTTCGCCTTTCCTGGAGTGACCTGCTGATTCTAATAAGGGATGAGGAAGCGATTTTGCTGGTGGTAGATGAAATTGTCGCACTCTTGCGGTAGGCTGAGTTCAGGCCAATTATTAGAAACGGAGGTTACTTACCAGTAACTCTGTTCTTCGAGAGAGCTCCGCGTATTCTCACTCTTGGGATTTACTTCCTGCTCCGCAGGTACCGGAAAACCTCTCGTCAGCAGTATCCAGGCAGATTACGCCTGGAAAAGACTAGAANCCCACTGTATGGTCAGCCCAAGGGTGAGAGACGAGCGGCCGGACCCGCTGGGCGGATCATGTACCAAACGGTAGGTTACGGTGTCCTCACCCTTGTTATTTAAACCCCCACCACCAGGGGCAAAAGGGGGTAGGTACAAGCAACCTGCTCCAGTCCGGGGAAACCCGGTGGTCGGGGTAGGGGGTAAGTTAACGAAGTCGGGTAAGTTAGGGCACAGGAGGATTCCCCTCAGGTTTTACCCGAAGATGTGGGAAAGAAGGGTGACAGGCAGACCGGATAGTGCCGGGTGTGGGATGGGAACCTCCTGTGGGAACAGTGAATAGATAGGACCCCAGTTCAAAGGGGGAAGTGGGAGGGATACCCCTTCCCCCTTTTTTGGTTATTAATAAAGAGTGCGGCCGTTTAAACCCATCTTCTTTTGGGGGGGGGGTGGCGACAATAAACCACTGTATTTTCTCATCCATGTCAATGACTGATTCTGAACGGCTGAAAATAAGTCAGTATAGATGGAAAATATAGCTTTGTTCTATTCATCATTGGATCAATCAGCAAGGATCCAGTGCTTGGAAATGTCTTGCATTGTTCAAGACAAGAGATTTGTGGTGGCCATTCAGAATTCAGATTAAGAGAATGATGAAAGTAGTCAAGTTGTTCTTTTAACAAAGGACTGCTATGGCAATACTTAACCTGAAAAAACAGGATATTATATAAAGGAAACCGTCTTCATGAAGACGCAGCGCAGTTTTAATGCCGATATCTAGATCAGCAAAGTACTCTGATCTATTCCCCAGATACCAGACTTTACAATGGCTAATATATGTCCTCTTTATTAATCCACCTTGAGAATATATAGCTTTGGTAGGAAACAACAGTTTAACTGAACAAGACATGTTTTTCGCCAAACGATGCTTAACATCTCAAGTTTTGATGTGGACACAGAATCAGTTACAATGCAGTATTTCTCTACAGGCTTGCCCAGCTTTTTGGAAGTTACAATGATGGGTAGCTGCCAGAATAAATACAGGATAATAACACCACATTACAAATATAAAATTGTATATTTTAGCAAGCTAACACCACTGAAAGTTCAATGCTGCACTGAGTACAGGTAGCAAATACAGAAACACACACACACACACACACCATCCTGCAATTGCATCACGTAAGCAAATCCCTGCATCCACACAGAGTCCCATTAAGGTCAGTGGAGCTTCACTTGATGCAAGGATCCAGGAGTGTGGGTGTAATTGCAGGATCAGGACCATGGTTTATAAGCCAAACAAAGTCATTCATTAACAATACTGTGCTGCTGCTACCACATACCACATCTTTCTCAGCTAAATGTGATTTTTAAAGTCTGCACATAAATAACAAAAATACCAGCACATAGCACTAAGAAACACAGTTACAGCTGTCACAAGTCATTTGTGCTTTCAAAACTATTGCCCTCTTCAGCTCAGCAGAAGCTAAATGAATTGCATTTTGTAGAAAACCAGTAATGCTTGTACTTTTAATATAAATATTTACATGTGCTCCCTATGAGGACAGAATGCCTTTTATCAAAGATTTCATTTTTGCAGTTGAAAAAATGCCTTTGCTCACCTGTAACATGATCTGTTTTTATTGCAAGTGTCACTTCAAACGATATGTTTCAAGAAATAAGACAGCAGCTTGTGTCTGGTCAATACAGACAGACAATCTTAAATGCTAAGTTAAAAATTGGTTTAGCTAACGTTTGGAAAGGAAGGAAATCTTTTTGAGTGATCAATGCGTCTCCAAGTACCAGTCCATATCAATTAGTAACCTGGGTGTCCAAGTTCATATGACATTTTCCCTCCTGGATAGACAAATAATGCATCTCCAACTGAGACAGGAGCTTTGTCATAGTAGGGGATGCTAGAAAACTCCCTTATCCAGACCTCTCTAATCTGGAGCATTTCTTATTCCAGAAATGGTTTATATTCCCTACTGTTTTTGCTGGGGACATAAAGCAAGATTGTTCAGAATTGATCAGCTGTTCAGTGCATTCACATTCAGTAGCAATGCTCAAATATCCAGATGCCTCTCTCCTACAGAAAACACACATTAATCCCTGAAATGTCTGGAAAGGAGGAGGGACCGTGTGTGTAGGAGGGGGGCTATCTATGATATTCACCTCATCTAAGTGCCTAAAGAAAATAAAAACTGGTCGTGTGAGGAGGGGGAGAGGTCCAATGCTTGGAAATGTCCTGCATTGTTCAAGACAAGAGATTTGTGGTGGCCCTCCAGAATTCAGATTGAGAGAGTGATGAATGTAGTCAAGTTGTTCTTTTAACAAAGGACTGCTATGGCAATATTTAACCTGAAAAAATAGTTATTATATAAAGGAAACAGTCTTCATGAAGATGCAGCGCAGGTTTAATACCGATATCTAGATAACACAGGTCCTAGATTTCACAACTTAATCTGACTGTTCCCCAGACTTTAAGAGTTTTGTCTATTCATTTATTTGGTTTCATGACATCTTACTCTTGGCTTAAAGGGAAAGCCAATGTTTGAAAGGGAAATGAGATGTCAAAACAAAATTACAGATAATCAGAGAGAAATAATCTTCCTCTACTGTTCATTCATTTGGAGTCCTCTTCTCCCCTGTAACTAAGCACGTGCACCTGANGTCTGATCCGCTTTCCACATCTGGTGGTCGCTCTTCAAATGGACAGGTCAACTCAGGGGGTGAAGTGGGCTGGCGCGGGCAAAAGCAGAACTGCCGTTCATTTGTTTATGTGTACACTTCTGCAAAAGCTGAGGTTTGGACAAGATCAAGCCTCCAAGTCCAAGTACTCCATGCTTAATCACTACCTGAGACGTCAGGTACTACTAAGAAGCAGTTGCAGTTACAATATCTGTACGTTGTATAGATATCGGGACACATATATCGGAAAAACCACCCTTCCTACCATGCTGTCACGGTCCCCTGCAGTCAGCCAGGCACACCCTCCTGTAGGTTCCCCTTGTTACTCTTGTGTGTTCGGCGGGGCGCTTAGGAGGGCTTGCTCGGTTGCTGCCCTAGTATTGTGGAACTCCGTCCCCCTGGTGGTCTGTCTGAGTCCAGACCTGAGCATTTTTCATAGGGGGTGTGAAACTGTTCTTTTTGGTAAAGCATTTGGCGGGGCAGGGAGAGGGATTAGGTGGGAGGTTTTTGGGTAGGAGTTGGAGTGGGCAGGGTTTGTGTGTGTGTGTGTATTTTAATGTCTTTTAACTGTAGTTTATGTGTTTGCAAGACACCCTGCGCCTTTGGGAAGGGTGGGGTGTAAATGTTAATAAATAAATATATAACATATATATACTCCCGTTTATAGTTTTATTTTACCCAGATGTGTGCGGCGGTGGTTTTGTGTACAGTTTCTGTGCTCTCTGTTATTTGTCTTTGCCCAAAATGATTCACACACTGCTGGTTACTTTGGGAAAAATAAGGATAAATGCTGGGGAAAATAAGGATAAATTGGAATAATGCCTATATAATTGCCACTGCTCTCTATATAAATGCATTTACATACATACGTACCCATATACATGAGTGCAGTATTTGTTTAAATTATTTTAAAGAGCTCATTCTCCAGTAGTGATTTGTACGGAGCCTGAAGTCCTTCAAAACCTGGCAATTAGCACCTGATCTTGACAAGCCCTGCAGATTGTTAGCTGCCATTAACTTTCATGGGTCTTGCCCATACTCTGCCAGTGGGAGCTGAGCCACTGACTCCAGCGAGAGGTCTGCACCCTGAGTGTGTCTTATTCTTAATTAATTCAATTTGTGTCTCAGCTCTTGCGTTTTCTCAGATGCAGTAATATGCTACTCTAGTCTAAAAACCTGGAATTGAAGACCCATGCTTGCTCTAAATCAAAGTGTCTGCTGTTTCGAAATGTTCTAATCATGCTCTGCTAACCATGCCTATTCTCAAGAGTGTTACTATAATAGAGACAGGCAGCGCAGCTATCCTGGGGCCTACAAGCCAATGGTAACCCCTGTTTTTGGTATCATAGCATCCTCTGGCATTGGGAGAAGAGCCAGGATCCCCTCTCCACATCCCATCTTCTGCACCAGGGTCCATTCCAATCTTCCTACGCCCCTGCCTGTTCTGGTTTAAGCAGGCCGCTCCTCATGTCGGTGCCAGGAAAAAGTTGGCATTTTTTTCCTACTCTAGTTCCAACATGCTGAAATCTCTTACCCTTCAACGCAAGTGGGAGAAAACAGTTTCAGTACTGCGAGCACAGTCTATTGTCAGTCAGATAGAGCCAAGACTTACAAAGATACTTCCGAGGACAACACACTGGAAAGACACACGAAAAAAAGAATACTTGGGGAAAACAAATTGATTGCTCTCTTGGGTTGTTAGATGAGATTTGCATATTTTTTGGCTACCCTAGTATGAGAAGTAGATGGTTCCCCTTTCTGTTGTTCCTCTTCTGCTGTTCCAAGTCTAAATCGCCAAGGCCGTGATATTCAAGCCACCTATTCTAAAGTAGTCCTATAGATTTCAACAGGACTACTCTGGAATGAGCGGTTTGAGGATGGCAGCCTTTATGAGACTACATTGACTTGGGTGGATTATGGCCATTATTACACAAACTGAGGCTATGGCCTTAGTTTTTCTTTGTGGAATACTTAGCCAACACACTTTAGGTCCTGTAGAAATAATTAAAGGTGACTCAGTCAGTGTTGCCCCTTCTGACAGCACAATAATAAATTATACTTTCATGCCAGAAGAGGGCCACCTACCACCACTACAAAAAGTATCTACAACGTAAGCACACCCACAAGGCTAATCCACAGAACTGACAATAAAACTTACATCTCCTTTCCGCCAATGTATTTTCCACTTCAAAAAAATCAAACCACTGCCAATTCTTCTTTCCTATGTTATTGACATGGTGGAGATTTCTATGGACCAGTTCTTTCAGAAAGGCGGGGAGTAAATAAGCAAGTTGAAGGGGATTGCTGAATTGCAGGCGGATCGGCACCTGGGATTAAATCAACAAGGCAGCGCAGAATCAGGCTGGGAATTCAAGCTGGATATGAGCTCTAAAGTATCCCCATCTCCCAGTACAGAAACAGCGTGGCTTGACTTGACTGGGGGATCTGCTTAGCAAGCTGAGCTGTGGGCTATGTTCAGACATGGTCAGTTAAAAAAATGACATTGCTGCTTGGGATAAGTGAAGTGTATGCCCACTACCGTGTCACTGCTGCACAGGCACAGCATAGGCAGTTTATTCACAGGCCCCATGCATTGGGAGCCCTTCCTGAGCTGCGTAGGCCAGCAGTACCTGCATTTCCAGGCTCCGCAGGCCTGTATTTTACACAAATGCTTCTCACACTCAAGTTGTCATTTTATGGACGCCATGCATTGGGCCCCCTATGGGCACAGTCTGCACTTTATTTTCATATTTATTTTCTAGATTTCTACCCCGCCCCTCCTGAGAACAGCTCGAGGCGGCTGGATCTGGCTCTATACACAGTCTATCAATTCTGATCATGGTGGAAGAAAAAGGCAAAGATTAGAAGGCTGCAAATAGTCAAGAGCTGAGGAAAGAGACAGACAGAGACTGGGAGAAAATAGAATAATCATAGGTTAAACAAAGGGTGTTTTTAGATGAGATGCTACTTACGCAGGAGAGAAATAAACCCCATGAATTAGCTGCACGTGTAAACTACTCTCCTGCAAGTCTTGCAGAAATTTCCATGTGTTAATGCACATCGGGAAACCCTAGGTAGTTTCTGAATGTGCATTAGAAAACTCTCGTGAAATAGCAAATTGCTTATCATGCCCTTCTAACAATGCCCTGATTGTGATTCTCATGGGAGTTTCCCCTGTGGATGTGACATTGCAGTCCTGTGATTCCCAGTGCCACCTTCTCTGTCATGGGAGAAGAATGATTGCAGGAGATTAAAAACCCTCACAATTTCCATGTACGACTAAGAAAGGAACTAACGAAAAATAACTGATGAGAAAGGTATTTCAATGGATAAGAAAGTGAGAGGAGAGTAGGGACAGTAACGTTACTCTGAATAAGGAGTGATTACAGAAAACAAGATCAGAGAGAGTGGAGGAGAAGAGACGTTCAATCCTTCAGGACATACACATCTGCATGTGTATCTGCATACACATCTGAGATTTAAAGTGACACTTTGTTTTTGTGCAGATTTCATGCACAAAGGGCTCAATTCCTCCTTCCATTGAACTCAGTGGTAATAACACTCCCGCGGCAGCGGTTTGGCGGCACCCCCTACCTCCTGGGGAACAAAGGAGACTAGGGAGGGGGTTGTGAACAGCCGCCAGAGGGACGGGCGGGAAGCCGAGGTTACCTGGCAACCAGAATTCAAGGCGCCCGGGACTCTCATGAGAGCTGGGATTCCTGGGCGCCATCTTAGCTCCCTGCTTGCACGCCTCATTCGGCTGGGCGAGGAGCAGGGAGAACGACATGCACCCATCCACCCGCCCCTATAAAATGACACCACTCCGAGTCACCACTGGTCGCGTATTAGGACCGGAAAGGAATTTTCCCTGAGTCAAATTGGCAAAACGGCGAGGGGTTTTTCGCCTTTCCTGGAGTGACCTGCTGATTCTAATAAGGGATGAGGAAGCGATTTTGCTGGTGGTAGATGAAATTGTCGCACTCTTGCGGTAGGCTGAGTTCAGGCCAATTATTAGAAACGGAGGTTACTTACCAGTAACTCTGTTCTTCGAGAGAGCTCCGCGTATTCTCACTCTTGGGATTTACTTCCTGCTCCGCAGGTACCGGAAAACCTCTCGTCAGCAGTATCCAGGCAGATTACGCCTGGAAAAGACTAGAA
>QEPC01013002.1:10076062-10087562 GCA_003113815.1 Sphenodon punctatus | reverse complement strand
CCACCCCCGGAAGTTGCCAGGGAGTGAGGGAGAGGCGGGGCCTCTGCCTCTCTCTCACTCCCTGGCCGAGACAGGGAGCGTAGGGGGCCAGGGAGTGAGGGAGAGGCTGGGCCTCTGCCTCTCCCTCACTCCCTGGCTGAGACAGACAGTGGCTGGAAGCTGGGGGCCCCAAGTGTGGGGCTCCCCCAGGAGCGGGGCCCAGTACAGTTACCCCGAACTGCCTCGTGGTAAGGCCGGCCCTGCACGCATGCACCCCCACCCATCACCTGCAGTGTTCGCACAGATGAACACCAAGCACACACTCGTTCCCCCACACACACTGTCAGCCATTTCCACAGATGCCCCCACCGGCGGAACACCTTCCCACACACCCAGTGGGGGGGGAGGGGGCGTCCGTGTGAAAATGGCCAAAGAGAGAAATTATAAGGTAGGAAAACTGTGAAAGGGGTGACCACACTTCCCTCAAAAAGAGACTCCTGTGATTTTGAAATCACAAACTAAATGACTCCTCCAATGACTTTGAGTTGACAGGATAAATATATTTAGCTTTCCACAAGGATAAGTTGCCACCAATGCAAAAGAACCGATAACTAGTCCTTCAATTTAGTCAGAATACCAAAGCTTTTAAGCTTGCTAAAATGAAATAGTCAGATACCACAATGGTGGACCCTGGCATGCTAATAAATAAATAAATAAATAAATAATAGTGTGTTATCCTTTTGTCTCTGAAAGTCAAACTGAATTCTCTCCTTTCTTAAATGTCTTACAATTATCTCACCAACAGAAGTTAGTCCAGTAAAAGCTATCATCGGAACGACTACCATTTCCCCATCTCTTACATTTGTAACCAACACAGCAACCACACTTTTTCTAGATTACAGCTATCTGCAATTCTTGTGTTTTTCAACCTATTTACTTTCTTGAATTTTGAAGTGGGCATTCTGCCATTTTTCAATTAGTTTTGCTGCTGTTACTGATTGATTCTTTCTAAAAACTCAGGACACTAGGACAAGGGATGGTATGAACTAAACTGCTGGTAATTCTTGATTAATAGTCAGGAAATGAAAGTCCAAGTCTGTAATTCTAAATGACCTTGTAGCAGGAGAGCCTTGTTGAAATCCAAGGACTCCGCTAGCAAAAGTGCAGTTAGGACCACAGCCCAAGTCATGAGCAGCAGAATTTTGTTGTGGAATGACAGAGCGACTGATCACTTTACAAAAAGGTAAAAAAAATCTGGAAAAAAACAGAAAAAATATATTCCTTTGATCTCTGCTACTCTTCTCATTTCTACCAATACCAGACAATACACTTATGAGTGGCCTCTCTGCTGCAGTTTGCTCTCTGTGGGTGCTTTTGCTACTGCCATTCATGGATGGGACTGCAGGGAGCCAGATTAGGAGAAGGCCTTGCTGGTTTCCTGCAGCGCCATCCCTAAGCAGCAAGACGCTGCTGCAGCAGCAGAGAGTGGACTGGGTCCACTCCACACAGCAGATTTCAACCCACCTGACTCCCTCTTTCCCCCAATAGCAATTAAAGCTAAATTTTCAAAACTGGGTATCTAAAAATAGTCAGCTCCATTCATTTTGAGGCACCTCAGCCAAAATGATCTAATTTGCAGTGGTGTTCAACACTGAAGTTCCCTCTCCTGCTCCTTCTTTAGGTGCCCAATTAGACAATGGGGTCCAAAATCTTTACCCAAAGCCACAGAGAAACAACTTAGAGCAGCATACAAATCAGAAGCTCCCAGCTATCAATGCTGCTGTGATCAGACCATTAAGGGAGCTTCCCCCAGTTACAAAATGCGCCCAATTTGCCTCCAGGAAAATCTCCAAGAGGCAAATCAGGCACGGGGTTTGTATCGTAGAAATGTTAACCTGTGCGTTTTTGGCGACAATCCGGCGGGGAAGGCAAGCTCGGATTTACTGACTTTGCACCGGTTCCAAATCCCCCGAGGTATTTAATTCACGGTCAGCAAACAATGCGCGACCCCCTTCCATGCGCGTGATCCCATGCTTCCGTCTCGTATAATCCTGCCTTGTGGGATTTTGAAATATCGCACGAGTGGGTCGCACAATGGCGACCTGCTCGTCTAAAAGAGCCCCTAGCCTCTAGAAATGCATCAGTGTAACGGTCACCTGGGTAAGTCTTCTCAGGATCCAGCCAAATAGACCCAGCCCACATAGAAATTAGCTCCGCTAATGTCTTTGAGTACAATGCAATCCTCCACTATCATCCACATACAAATAACCCAAGTCCATTTCACACACAGTTTTGAGGACAGCCTTTTGCAGGCTGCTTCATGCTAGCCCTGCTCTCTCCAGAACCCCTTTAGACCAGGGTCACAGCTCTCTCTCAGCCCCTGCTGACACACCAACATACTCTGTTCCTCACTGAGCTGAGTTCAGTGCTTTGGGGTTTTGGCCTATCCTGCCACACACACTGTCCTCTTGCCTGTCCAGCACATGGACTTCAGCTACTAGCTACACCAGGGATTCTCAACCTGGTGCTCGGGAGCACCAGAGTGCTTGGAGCAATGACTGAAAGTGCTCACCAAGCCAGCTATCAGTAGTGCTCGTAGGGGTGGGAATATCGGTACCGGATTAATCCAATAATCACCGGTATCAGCGTACCGTTTTTTTAACATTGGCCGCTTTACCAGGTTTTTTACATCGCGGCCATTGAAATAAATGACCGCAATGTTAAAAAAACGGTAAAGCGGCCAATGTTAAAAAAACGGTATGCCGGTACCGGTAAATCCGATACCGGGGAGATCCGATACCGGTAAATCCGGTATCCTCCCCCGTGTCCCACCCCTAGTGCTCAGGAGCGCTTCAAAACAGTCCTCCTTTCGATTGAATTAAATTGAATTGCAGAGCAGAGACAATCTATGCATATTTATGCAAGTCATTCATGCAAACTAGTGCTTCCAAGTAGTCACTTACGTCACTCCAGTGCTCGTGACTGGGAAAAAGTTGAAAACCCCTGACCTACATTCTCCTGCTGGTGCTACCCCTTAGAGGGCCAGTCACTCCAACAGCCTGCTCGCTGCTACAATCAGGCCTGTATACAAATAAAGTTATTATTGTGGCCCAGTTCTTGCTATTCAAACCAAAAAGCCAGACTCTGACACGCTTGCTCATTCGGTCATCAGTTTACTGCACTAGCAGCAACATTGAATTTAATGGGATTTTGGAGGTGTAAAATATTACTTAATGTGAATAAGGAGGCTCCAGTGTAGGCCAGTGGAAACAGGACTAGATGTTGTGCTTAGTAAAAATATTTGCACACAGCCTTGGAGAGTAAATTCTGTTTTGTGAAGAAAGAAAATGCTGCCCAGCCCAGGACTCTAGAATAACCTTCCAGCCCCTTCAGTGCAGGCAATATCAAGCAGAGACCTTTGAATGCCCATTTGAAGAATAGAAGACATGTTCCTTTAAGGCAGGGGTGAGGAAACTTTTCCCTCCATGGGCCACTTTGAAAATGAGGACAAGCTTATTAGGGCTGCATAGAAGTTGGGGGTTCAGGTGCTTAAGGGCTGCACTCTGGAAGAAAAGGGTCCAGATCATCTTGTGTGCACGCCCTCATTTCTGCTCGCTTACCCTGAGTTCAGTCCTTCAGTGTTTGGGGGTAGGAATTGGATCTAGCGGCCAAATCCAGGACCTGGAAAATGTCCAAATAAAAACTAACCATGGGCTGCATTTCGCCTCTGGGCCTGAGGCTCCTCACCCCTGTTTTAAGGATTATCTAATCATTTCCCAATAGTGCAGCTAAGTCTCTCTTTTAAAACAAACAGAGATGTATTGGAATTATACTCACTGTACAGGCCACTCCTACACTTTTATCTCCAGACTTACATATACCACAGATGCTTTTATTGTATATATACTTTTGTATACTACTGTTATGAACTGTAGACTCGGCAACCTGCATTTACATCAAACTATGAAAAGATTTAAAATCATCAAATCTAATTGTTTGTGGCAAGTTAAATGTACGATTGGGTCTGAGACTCAATGCTGTAAAAAAAAAAAAAATCTCAAACAAATTCCCCTGTTCTACTTGCTATAGAATGCTGGGAAAAAGCTCACAAAGGTATTCCGCAAACCACAAAAAGCAAGCACATGAGGATCTTCACTCATATGAACAGAACATCAGGGGGGCTACTTTGCAAGACTGCAATTGCCTGCAACATGAATACAGTATTCGATCTGAAGGAGGCTCTGTTGGCACACACGACATACCAGGGATTTAGGAGTGCAGCCCAAATCAGCAAAACATTTAAGTGCATGCCTGACTTAGAACATGTGCCAGAGAGATGCGTAAGCGTTGCTGAAGATACTCCACATGCTTTAGCAGGAACAAGTCTTAGGTTTTCACTGGGAGAGTATTTCTGATAAAAGATGCCCTGTTCCTTATCCTATAAAAGTGTTTTATTTGTTTCTTAATATAAAAGAATGTTTAAAAACGCAATCATTTGCTAAAAGCAATATAAAACTCATGACAGAACATCGTAAAAGCCTGCATTTGACAGAACATGAGTATGTATCGCTGCATTCACTACTTACATTCTCCTGTACAACAGCTACAGACACACACAGTCAGAACAGTAATGGAGGACACACAGGACAATGGGGCCCCAATTCCATTTCACGCTGCATGTTGACAATAATACAAAACGTCAGCAGTGTTCACCACCTCAGGTGCCTCAGTTTTCAAAGTTATGTTTGTGTGGGTTTTGTTCTATTTGCTTTCGTGTTCCTGTTTTCTCTGCTATAATGCACCAGTTTCCATGATCGTAGCATGAACTGAGAATATGAAGCTCAGGTATGTTTTCTTCTAGTAGACAGGACAACTCTCCTTCCCGAAAAACATGATAATAGCGCATGAAGGCTTTTGTATCCAATATGCCAGCAGCTTGGTCCTCAACAGCCACTGCTGCATCCAAAATAGAATCGGTGGAGTCAGCTGTCGAAGTTCTTTTAAAGTGTTTGCTAGCATTAGATTTATCATTGTCTTTAAAAGTACATTTGTGGTCCCTATCTTCTGCAGGACCATTAAGAAAAGATGTTTCTTCATTATTGCTAGGAATTACTCCAAGCGGCTCAGCATGTAAATCCCTTAGCGTATGTGAGATTGCTAGCCATTGTGTTTTTTTGTGAGATGGGTTTTCCATAAACACTTCTTCGTCATCTGAACTTTGTTCTTTTATAAGTGGCCCCCAGTGGCCTAAATCTAAACTGCAATGTCTTGAAGGCTGAAGAGAGATGGTACTGTTTGCTCGTCCTCCTGTGTTCTTCAGATGTTTTGTCTTTTCATTTTGCTTTCTCAAAGTGGATTCATCAAGAGATCTGGAGAAAAACCAAGAACGAAAAGATTTCCCAAGAGCACTATAAAACCTGTTTTCTTCTTCATCAGAAATTTTCATGCAGCAGCTTTCAGTTAAGCAGTGATCTGCACTGTGGGAACATTTTTTATCAAGATCCTGCCTAAGAGTAATTGGGCAGCTGCATTTGGACCCCATTAGTGACTCTGGATGCATGGCCTGTGTTTTTAAAGCATGCCCAAGCTCACTCTTCTGCCCAGACTGATTTGATTCAGAAAGAAGACGGGAGCACAAGGTCTTGTTCCACGGAACGAACACATCTTGTTTCTCAAAGCGACGATTCTTTTGCTCCATAGCCCAAACATAAATCATCATCTGGCCTCCAGGCATCAGCACCCTTGCCATTTCTTTTATTGCTTTGATTCGCCTTTGTTTGGTGGAGAAATGGTGAATCACTGTGAAAAAACCAAAGACATTATTTTATATTAAATAATGCGGATGCTACATTTTTCACTTTGTAATTTTCTTTGTTTAGTTAATTTGGAAGCTAGTTAAGATTCTAGAGTGACTGGCCCTCGGGTAGCACACTTGACTGGTTGGCCTATAAAGTTTAAAATGTCATGGCACCTCCAAAGTGATTCTGTGGAAAAGATCAGGAAAGATTGAGGTCTGGATTTTTAATTTCCCCAGACATCAAATATTTGTAATCAATTGTGGATACTGGTGATGATTTTGTTGGTGTTGATATTTTGACTGTACTTTCTAAATATGAGGCTGATTGTCTGATTTGTGTATTTGTATTTGATGAGGTAATCTTTTTATTGATTTTGGGCTGATGTGGTCCTGGACTGTTAATGTTTTTGTTTTATGTTTGGCAGATGCCGTAAATAAATTTGATTGATTGATTAATTGACTGACATTGCTGGAAACACAATTCCTCTATTCAACCACAGAGCAAGTAGATAATAAGATAGTAGCAGTATAGTAAGTGCACATCATCTCTACCCTTTCCCAGCTTAACTTACCTTAACCCAGTCCTGACTAAGCATTTTTAATAGCTCAATGGCAGTGAAGATTCCATTACCCATTCAGTAATTACCTTTTCCATGGAAACTCATATTTTTTAAAAAACGTTACGAAATTACAGAACTTTAAATGTGCAAACTACTCTAATGATGGTAACCATAGAAAGATCACTGCATGTTTTTGTTTAAGTTAATTTAAAATGTGCACAAAAAAATATTATTTAATTCTTCACAAAATCATCTATACAACATGAATTGGATGTATATGAAATTAAAATGCCTTTAAAGAAAGAATCAGCATGGACACTGATCATCAAAAGGCAAAAATTATCAAAGAAGGTCTAACAAGGTCATAAGACCTCTGGTGACATTGCAGAAATACACATTTTACTAATGGGATACAGCTAATATAGCTAAAAAGATAATTTGATCCCCTCTTCCATTCCCCCATGTGGACATCTAGAACTGAATAGAAAGCCTCTGGGATTAACACACATTTTAGAGAGAGCTGAATAGTGATTAAAATAAGAACAACAAACTATAGCAATACATTTAAAATATTTCATATTTACTTTGGAACAGATTCAGAACAAGCTTGCTACTCTACTCTCTTACCTCCAATGGAGATGATTGCGCTGAAGCACTGATCCCTAAACGGAAGATTAAGGTTATCACATACCATGACTTCACATCCTTTTCTTCTTGCAATCTCTACCAAAGGGCCACAGTAATCACATCCCAGATTATATACCTGATTGTTGACACTGAGATACTTTCCAGTTCCACAACCTACCAAAAAGAAAGACTTGTTACACAACTTCCCCCACTTTAAGAAACCCAGTTAGCATCCTCACAGAGGGGGGAGTCTGCCTGAGCCCAGAGCTGCTCCATGCCCCCCCTCGTGGGTTCCCCTCCCCACAGCCGCTAGCTACCTGCCCTGCCTGGCAGTATCCGTGGACCACCCACACGGTGCTCCTCCCCCTGCACCACAACATTGCAGGAACTCCCACAACACTCTAGGCTGGCACCTGTGGTGCTGAATGGGGCAACAGATGGACAGGCGTGGAGCTGCACAGTGGCTCCCCCCAACAGATGGGCAACAGCATCACATTCTTCCATTGTCCCGGGTTTGGGCAACCTGCTCCGTGCGGCATGCTTCTGAATGTTACGGAGCCTGTGCTGGGTGGCCCCAGAACAGCCTCAGCTGGTCTGCTCTGGGGCACACATCTGGCGGGCGCCCTTTAGATGAACCTGAAGGCGCCGGGGGCATCTGTGGGCACCCCCAGAGCTGCTGTTCTTCTGTTTACACCCAATGAAGTGAAAACACTTTCTGCAAAGATTCTCCTCTCTAGGTCACACTGAACCTATCTGTTCAGACTGCAAAGATCCCTCTGATGCCAGTGAAAGGATGTTTTTAAACGGGCGCTGTGGGGGAGCAGGGTGGGTGGATCCACGTGCACCTGGTGGAGCGCACACGCACTTCCGGTGGGTTGGGGAGGGTTTAGACGGCAGCGGATACGTGTGTGCTTGGTGTGCGCCCCCATCCACCTGCCGGCCACCCATGGCCCCGCACGGAGCAACCCGGGTTTTTCCCAGTTGTTCCATGTGGGGAGATGGGTGGAGGTGCCTGGGTCACAGGAGCGTGTGCCCACCCACTGCCACTTTTAAATGGGCGGTACCACATGTGTCCACTGGGTGGACTTGTGTGGTACTGACTCATCTAAAAATGGCCAAAGTCCCATATATACACATAGGCTCAATTCCTCTTCTATAGTACACAACTGGAAAACTATGCAATATGTATCTCATAGAGAAGTCAGAGAAGTGGCAGGAGGTAGATAGGTGGGGAGTTGTGAATGAGGGGGGTGGGACTTCATGCAGTAGGATAGAAGCCATTCCACTGTCTCTAATGTACACATTCCTAATGCATCCTGTTCGTAAGAAGAAACAAAGACAGAACAAAAGAAACCATGTAACAGTGGATCCACTGGTCTGTCCTGGACCTGATCTTTATCCTAGAGTCACTGTAAAGCTATATTTTGACCCTTACAGGAACGTGCCACTGCAGGGCCCCTAAAGCTGTGTCTCAGAACTCTGCCAACTTAAATGTCAACATTTAATGTCAACTGCCAACTTAAATGTCAACAGTTAAACTCTGGGTGGCAGAATTTGCTCTTGACTGCCTAAAATACAACAGATCTGCAATCTCGGCAGAACTGTAACCTCAAAACACAGACATTAGAATCACAGAAGTTCACTAATGCCTATTCAATAAAGCACGATTTCAGTGGTAAAGATATGTATCAGGCATTGCTACACAAATGTGAAAGAGTGACTATAGACTGGGACTGCTCCCTGAAAGTATGTTTGGGAACACTGAGAGGATAGTGTCTTTCCAAAGTGAAATCTTACAGAGGCACTTTTCAAATCCAGATTATTCACCACAGTTATAGGTCATCAGTGGACAATAACCTCTGTAAGTTTACAGCCCAGAGGCAGGGGAGCAACTAGGCAAAGGGAACCATTTCAGTATTAGTAATTCAATTGAAAAGCCTGGAGATATCTTTAGAAACAGCACTGCAGATTGCAGCCCTGCTGCTTTCGCTGATGTTAATGTACAACATTATCTACAAAGACAGCACAGTAATTGTGGGACAAGAGCAGAACATATTAAGTGGTAAAACAGCACATTTCTGAAGCAAAAGCCCATGGTACTTCCTAAGAATAATGCAGATGAGATATAACAAAGTGAAGCAGTTTAAAAGCAATTTGAGATGAAAAATATTCATCTGCATGCTAATAAGCGACAATGAGTTTTTAAATATGGGTTAAGTGTGATTAACGATTTTGCTTGTGCCAGGAATGTTCTTGCCTAAAAATATCTTGTGTATATTGGGGAGGAAGGAAGGCTTAATTATTCAAAGAGGTCTATTTTGGTGCAAGACAGACTAGGTCATTTTTCTAAAGAACAAGATTTTCCTCAGAAATTATTTATTTATTTATTTATTTGATTTATAGCCCGCCCCTCCTGAACACAGTTCGGGGCGGCTTCCAACAATAAAATCAATAAAAAACAATTTAAAACATATAAAAATACAGTCTCAAATATTAAAATATTAAGAACAGGGCCCGGGATACAAAAATCAATAGGACAGGGGAGATAAAAATCCCCTAAACCCTCCCCCCCTCCCCAAAGGCCGGGGCGAACAGCCAGGTTTTACACTGTCGTCAAAAAAACAAGAGGCTTGGGTTAGGGTGCATGTTTTGTAGACCTGCCCTCAGTGAGAGCTGGGGAAGTATTTGACTGGATTCTCCCAGCTGATGATACACTTGAGATGAGATTGTAATAAACAGACTTTGAACTGCTAGCAACTAATGAGGAGTCTGCAGGTGTAGCCTCGATGAATTTTACATTTGTTTAAGTAAAGCTGATGAGGCTGTAGAATTTTGATGACCTCAGTGAATTGTGAAATGTTGAACTAAGAGTTAGCTGAAGGGGACGGCACAGAATATTCCACTGGACTACCAATAATTTTTATGTATACATATATACAAACTAACAATATGATTCTTAAGCTCAGTTGTTCTCCGGCTTTGTATGCCATTTTGAGGCTTGCACCCAGGATCCCAGACAGCACCAAAAACATGCAAAAAATACAGAACGTTAGTCAGGATCATGACTCCCATCAACAGATATTGTGACTGAATTTGTGATCCCAACACAGAGTTTTGGGAACATGTGCAAAAGCTGCTGTGCTTTTGGTAACCCCACTGAAGTGAATGGGGCTTGAGCTGATGCAGCAGCTTCAGAATCAGGCCACTTTCAGACATGTGCAGGGCACTTGCGGCGTGAAATCCCGCGGCGTGTAAAAATCCCGGGGGCGGGGTTTAGATGAGGCGTCTCACGTATTATAGCTGGTTGCACATTCTTTTAAGACCGTGGACTAAATACCTCGATATCAAGGTATACCAAAAAACCTACGTCCGCAGTTTTAAAAGAATGCACGACCTGCTATAATGCGCAAGAAGTCTCGTCTAAACCCTGCCCACATGATTTTTACACACCGTGTGATATTTATTTATTTTAAAATCTTACTACCCTGCCCCTCTTGCCACAGGAGTGCCCCATGCACGTCTAAAAGCGGCTGTGATAGGGCATAGGAACTGAACAAGGACCATGTAGCAGGGAGCAGACTTTTTGTGCTGTGTCCTTTTAAGGGACTTAGCACCTGCAGGGGCTGCTGGTGCTATGAGAGGCTCAGGAGCGATGGGGACCAAAGGACAGCGCCTGATGCCTCATACCTGAGCTTGGGCGTGGCTGACCCAGCCCAAAAGCCTGAACAAGGCTCAGTACTGGAAAAAACTTTGGGGCAGGCAGCCCAGAGCTGAATGAACAGGACTTCGGGAGAGTGCTTAGGGAGACAGCACAAAGAATTACATCCAATTCTATGAGGGTGTAAATAAGCATGTGGACAAGGGAGACCCGGTAGATACAGCGTACCTGGATTTCTAGAAAGCATTTGATAAGGTCCCTCATGAGAGACTCTTGAGAAAACGAAAAAGTCATGGGATAGGAGGTAGTGTCTTACTATGGATCGGTAACTGGTTAAAGGATAGAAAGCAAAGAGGAGGACTAAATGGTCTGTTTTCACAATGGAGAGATGTAAAAAGTAGTGCGCCTCAGGGATCTGTATTGGGACCGGTGCTATTTAATGTATTCATTCATGATCTGGAAATGGGTGTTAAGAGTGAGTTGATCAAATCTGCAGATGACACCAAGTTATTCAAGGTAGTTAAAACACAAGCTGACTGTGAGGAACTGCAACGGGATCTTACAACACTGGGTGCCAGGACATCTAAATGGCAGATGAGATTTAATGTGGACAAGTGCAAAGTAATGCACATAGGGAAAAATTATCCAAACTATGAGTACACAATGCTGGGTACTATACTAGGAGTTACCACTCAGGAAAAAGATCTGGGAGTGATTGTGGACAATACACTGAAATCCTCAGCCCAGTGTGCAGCAGCAGTCAAAAAAGCAAACAGAATGTCACAAAGGGCTAGAGAATAAAACTGAGGATGTCATAATGCCTCTATACAAATCGATGGTGCGACCACACCTGGAATAGTGTTTGCAGTTCTGGTCGCC
>QEPC01013002.1:10044082-10062340 GCA_003113815.1 Sphenodon punctatus | reverse complement strand
TCATCTTCCCACCCCCACTCTCAAAGATGCATCTCCATTGTATTATTTCATAAACAGTTAATGAGATATAATTTAATTGCAAATTAGCATTAATGTTTCCTCCATTGCCCTTTCTATGCACTGAACGTCAACGTGTACCCTGCTCAGTTTTAGTGTTGCCCCCAACCTGCAAAGGAAGAGGACTGGAGCTGAAAGACCAAGGCAAAGTGTGGGTGCATGGAGACTAAGCTGTAAGCGAACACAGTATGCGAAGCCATACACCATCTTTACTGCTTACATGGTGTGGAAGTTAAGGCGGGAGCCTTAACGCACAATTTCTAGGTTGGTTAAAGTTTGCTTGGTATGAATCTGCCTTAACTAAGTTTGTAAAACCGTCATTTTTTTGTTTCTCTAATATGCTTTATATTCAGCTGCAGAAAGACAGGGCAGTTGTGGGGTTGGGTTGCTAGCTGGAGAATATTATTAATTATTATTATTATTATTATAATAGTGCTAGCGATGTACCTGGCAGGCACTGTACAGTCAGTAATTACAGACAGGTCCCTACCCCAAAGGTCTTACAATCTAAGACACAAGGAAGGGGGAGACGAGGATATATTCATTCATGAGTGTGAGAAGATGCAGATGCACGTGCTTAACCTAGTTACAGAGAAGAGATTCTGAGTGAGGGATGGAAGAGAATGCAATTTCACTCATGACGAGCCAGGGAAAGCCTGGCAGAAGAGGTAGTTTTTCAGGAGGGGTTATCCTGTTCTGAAGGTTTTTCAGGAGGGATTTTTCTGCCTTAGTCAATACCTAAGGCCTGCTGGTGGCCACAGGAAGTTGGGTGGAGCAACTGCTGTTTTCACCATTCTGTGTTTGTGCTGGAGTTGCATGTGTTCCAGTTCTGTTCCTAGTCCTTGTGCTTTCTCCTTCTCTTGCTCTAGTTGCGTTCCCTAGCTTTGACCCTTGATGTTCCCTTCCTAACTTCCAGGTCCTGTTTCCCTCCCAGTTTCCAGGCTCCTGATCCCTGGCTCTGGTTGCCAGCTCCCTTTCCTTGACCTTAGTGGGTGAAAACAGACATAACGCTAACTCCACAGTTTAACACTTTAACATTTCTTATGCATGTTGCAGTGCAGCATAGGGTACCAATACAGCTTTGCAACATGCATAAGAAATGTTAAAGCACTGTTAAAGTTGAGTTAGCATTATGTCTGTTTTTACCCAATGATAAGCCTTATGCGCTCTTAGGCCAGATTCCCTGGTTGTTGTGCTGAGCATCAAGTCTCCTTAGTACTGGAGTATGGCTGAGAGGTTTCATCCTCTACCTTATTGTTGCCTTTCCTGTCCCTGCCTTGGCCCTTGCCTTTGGCCCTTCCTGGGCTCCAACCCCTGGCCCCTGACAGACTCAGTTCTTTCCAAGCCATCACATTCACTATTTGTTAAATTTATTCTCATTTGTGTTTTACTGTCCAGTCTATTGAAAAGCTATTAAATATTGATTGATGTACATGGATTTTTGTTCTTTATTAGTCACTTAGTATTTCCTTATTGGTCACTTAGTATTTCCTTATTATTGTACATTTAGGATGATATTTTCACTTTCTGAGCTTGCATATGGATCTATTTATATTGCAGACGCTCTGCACAGTATGAAGACTACAGAGCGCATGAAATGTTTGTTCATTGTAGTTTACCAATGAACAGATACTTTTCATCTTGTATGATAAAGATGGATGCATTTCCATATGCTCCCTTTTGGTTTAAAATCCATCAAAAGGGCACACATGCTAATCAAAATTGTGCAACCTTTTTATGATCTTTGTTCTTGTAAAGGCTGTGATCCACATACCACTTACTTTGGAGTAATCCTACAGCAAGGGCTTCAATGGGACTACTCCAGAGTAATTGGTGTGTTGAAAATGACATGTATCTTTGAAATACTGTATCTCAGGGTACTAAGCTATTAGAAGACAGTGTAAACCAACAATTCTTCATTTTAAATAGCAGCACGGTTCATAGTTCATTCCTACATCTTAAAATCAAAACAGGCAAATACACAGGCTTGTTTACAAAGAATAAGTGTAAGGGTATATATACCTGAGATAAATATAAACATTAGTCTGAACAAATTGTAACAATGAAACATGTATTGTCCTTTTAGAGAACCTGCCTTTCAGATTTAAAAATTGCCATGATAACCTTTTCTACAACTCAGATTCATGGAGTGCCTCTGGCACTTTTCATATCTGTTTCCTGATTCACACATTCAGAATAATAAACTCTAGAGGTATAATTCATATGACAGCTAGACCAAGTCAAGATGAACAAATTGTGTAGACAGGAAATTTCATCTGCTGTCCCACAACAACCCAGCAGTGCTGTTGAAACAATTCTGTTTATCTCTCTTTGCAAAGTGAAAAATAATTAGTGGCCTGATTTTTCAGAGGCTGGGCATATGTAAGAGGAGATCTTTAGTTTTGAACCATATGAATTGTTTATTAAATTGCTACTATATATTTCAAAAACAAGTATAAAAAACAAGGTAGTCAGGGAGAAGAAACGGAGAAGCAGACATACTGCTCTCCACGCTAAATTCTGTAATCAGACTCAAACCTGCAGACCTTTTGAAAATGCTTAGCTTTACTACTAGGTACAATAGGTACATAAATGTTCACAGGATCAGGGTCTTAAAATTCACTCTCCAAAGTGAAATGCAAAATAAAAGAACATTACCAAAATCACAGTCATTAACATGATTAATATTTCATGACACACATTCATTCAGATGTAATACTAAAAATATTTTGCAAGCTTTTCATCTTAAACAGTTCTCATCTTTTGATACTAGCATTAAAATAGAAACGCCACAGTATAAACAAAAGTATTATTGATTATATACATTTTCATCCAGTCACATGCTATCCATTTTTATATATATATATAAAAACTGGAGACACTGTATTTATATATATATATATATATATATATATATAAATACAGTGTCTCCAGTTTCAACTCATGTTTTAAAGCTCATCACTAGTCACAGGTTTATTTTTATCTCACATTGAAGTGTCTCATCCTAGTTCCTCTGTGAATTTGCCACACACATTTGAGGATTGCAAAATGATCATTTTTCAGGAAGATGTTTTAAACAGAAAATGCTCCAATTTAGATATCTGTAATAGAAATAATATGAAAAAAACATGGTTGCTTGGAAAAATGTTTAAATTGCAGCATATGGCTTACCAGTGTGCTTGGTCCCTGGATGTGTGCTAAAAGTAGGAAGCAAAAAACCAGCAGGTCACAGCTGGGCAAGCTCACTCCTGACAAAGCAACTACTGTACTGATATAGAATATTACGATCACGTTTCTTCTGTCTAGAAGTGAGGACACGTTGCCTGAATGGCTAAACTAAGGGGAATATTAATAGTGAGGTTTTTCTCCCTTGTAAACTTGGCACAGCCTGATGAAGGTTTCCTTGGCACATCTTGCAGTACATCCAGCTGAAGGAAAGGGGAAAAGGAGCTTTGCAAAATAATGAAAAGTTTCCAAGGGCAGCAGAATAGACAAGAAAACCGGTAGCTGCACAATAATCCTCCACTGGGGTGGGAATGTTACAGTCATGAACAACAACAAAAAAGGCTCAATATGACCCACCCCTCCAAAAAAAAAAGGGGGGGGGCTTGCTTGACCTAATTATTTTTTCAGAGTAAAGGAAAAGACATGCAGACCAAAAGGGTTGCTGCTTACAGAGAGAAGATTCATCCAAATAGAAAAGAACAGGAGGTGGGGGGGAGAGAAACATGAGGGGAAAGTTACAAGAGGTGATGGTGGTAGAGTGGAGATAAACACAACAGGACGTCCAGGCAGAAGTTGTGTATAATGGTTATAGACCAATGCAGTGTGTGAGATGGGGCATTCTGAATAGGATATGGTATGTAAATTATGGGCAGTGGGTGTATACATCTCCTATAGGGCAGATTAAATACGATCTCTAGGCTCTATATGTATACACCGTGGGGAGAAGCTCCTCTCTAGGCTAAGCTGTGTGTGTGTGTGTGTGTGTGTGAGAGAGTGATCGATGTGCATGTGCTGCAGCGTGCCTCAGCCTAGCCGAGCTAGGAGCTGCCTGTTCCTTCCCCGCTCCCCTCAGGGACAGCCTCCCGCCTTCTCCCTCCCCCTTTACCTGCACCTGCCGGCCGGGGGCAGGCGGGGAGGAAGCTGCCTCATCTGTCAGCGCCCACGGTCCCGGTCACAAGCAACAGCAGGACCTGCTGCTGCATCCTGCCCTGAAAGGCGGCGCCTTCTGACCCCGGCAACGCTGCTGAGGCTCCGGCTCTGCTCCGCCAGGCTCATTTCATGCCCTCCCCCCGTGCGGGTCTCCAGCGGCAGCAGGAAGCCTCCTGTGGAGAGAGAGTCGGCCGGTGGCCGCAGACCCAGCGAGCTCCCGCTGTTGCTGCCGGCTCTGCCCGCTGCCAGGATGGGACTAAGCTGCTCCCGCTGCTGAGCGAGGCGGCGGGATGGAGAGAGCGCGCAGCACCCGCCAGCCAGGTGAGAGAGCGGGAGGCAGCGGCTCATGTGATTCCCCCCCGCCGCCCGCGGAGGCCCCAGTGCAGCCCGCGCACACGCTGCTCCCCTCGCCTGGGACAGCCCGGGGCTGGACGCCTGCTTGGCTGCTAGCCAGGGCTGGGCCCCAGTGTGCGGCTCTGGGCTGAGCCAGGGAAGCTGCGTGCGTGCTCGCTGTAAACACTGGGGCGTGAGGGGAGAAACACCCGCCGGCCTTCGCAGCGCACTCAGGCACGGGCAGAAACTCGACCAAAAAAAGCTCTTACATTCACAACGGAAAATGTATAAAAGAATATTCATGCCACAAATTGACATATGTCTTGATCTAATCTAGGAATGAGGATATAGCTCCATACAATCTAATAAGCAACGTGTAAAAAAATTGTACATAAAATTTTATATAGAAAGACAATTATGAGGCCCTACGTGTTTGGGGTTATGCACCCTTCCTCAGGGGTATCGGTTATATATATAATGGTGTTCCGTTTAAAAAGAACCTGAAAGATTCACAGATGAAGAGTTGCATATCATCTGGAATATTCCTTTCTGGAGTACACTATATGAATTTCTTCTCCCACAGCGTGAACAAGCTTGTTCCTCTATATATTATCAAGTCCAAGCAACTGGCTGTCTTAGCAAATTTTCAAAAATAAGGGAGGCTATGGAGCAGGGGCCACTTTTAAAATTAGTAGTTTTAAATTACTAGTTCTGCAGGCCACATAGAAGTTGGGGTGGGAATCCGCTCACAAAGAAGGGTGACAAGATAATGGATCTGTCCCCTGTTGTGTGTATGCCCTTCCAGCATGTGGGGGTAGGAACCATGGAGGAGATCCAGGAACTGGAGTGGGGGGTGGGGCACATATTTGCCCCGTGGCCTGTGGTTTCCCACTGCTTAAAATAAGGGACATCTGGCAACCCTAGCTGGGATCAATGTCTGTCACACAGACCAAGTATCCTGTCCCACACTCCTTCTTCTGGCTGTTGTACAGTATCGTCACTTAGGCCATTTTTAAACGAGATGTGCACATGCAGGTCCCGCCATCCCCCACCCATGAAGGCAACATGGGTGGGCACATACTCCCATGACCCCAGGGGAGGCTGGTGGGTTTTGATGTTGGAGGGGCACTGGGGCAGTAAGACCAGCAGGCCTAGGGGGTTAGGCCAGTGGCATGGCATAACCCAACAGCAAGGAGTTCCCAGGGTTAACATCGTATGGAAGAAAACACAGTTTACATGCACATCAAGCTTAAAATAAGTCTCTTTCCCCCCCCCCCATGTTTACTCACACACACCCCTTCCCCAGTGTCTCATCTCCCCAGGCTGGGGGCCTGGGATGGAAGGGAGGGGCGAGACTGGGGGGGAGGGGAGTGCATACCCACCCCTGTCTCTTATACACATCTAGATGTGTATAAGAGACAGGCAGTGAGATGGGCTGTGGCACGCATGCTCAACAGTTCAAGCATGCGCGTTGCCCATCTTGCTGCAGAACACCTCCATTGAACGCCCAGATGAGGCTGCCACGAACGGGAAATTTGATTTCCCAGCGGCGGCACTTGGACTGAACGCTGAGCTGCCCGGCTCGCGTTCAGTTCAAGTGTGTCACTAAGGGAGTGAGTCAGACTGAGGCTGCCCAGACAGAGGATAACGCTCACTGACTGAGCGCTCTGTCTCTGCCGGTAGCTGAAATTGACATCGTAGCGCTGCACTGCTCTGACTGCAGCAGTCAGAGCAGCACGGCACACCGATGTCAATTTCAGCCTCCCAGCAGAGACAGAACACTCAGTCAGTGAGCACTCTGTCAGTGCGGCACCGAGGGGGGACGGGGAGAGCGGGGACAGGGCACTGCCCCAGGCGCCCTCAGGCGAGGGCCGCCACTGCATGACCCACACACTGCCCATGCACAGAGCATCAGGAGAAGAGCACCATTCCTGCCCCAGCTTGGAACATCGATAGGGACACACACTCATCCCAGCCAATCCCTCCCCCACAAACTCACTGGCACTCTACGCAGCACACGCAGACACCCCCACCCCCAGCCATGCCCATTTAAAATGGCCTTAAATTGTGAGCCCTTCAGAGCATGGACCTTTTTCTGACATGTTCAGGCCTTCACAAGATTCAGGTGCAATGTTTTTCCATCTGCTCTCTTGGAGGGATGCTATCTTGGCGCCCCTAGGGAGGAGCACTTCTGCCCATTATACGAGCTTTAGGAAGTCGACTCTGTTGACCATGTCTTCTTCTGTTGTCCAGCATTTTCTGGCTTAAGATTTAAATCCTTGGGTCCTGTCCTTACCAACTATTCAGGCTGGCATCCCAAAACTCTTCTACTAAAACTCCTTAGCGCAATTGATTCAGAGGTGATAAGAACCGTAGCTAATTCTTATATTGCTGTTATGAGACTAAGACAAGTATTATTTGACAATAATGGTTAACCCATCATGGGATTTTCTTATGACCCAGAGTGTTTTTAATTTGTTTTTAAGTTACTGATGATTTTACATGACTGTTTTTAATGGAATGTTTTTTCATGTTATGCTTACTTACATTGTAACAACCTCGACTACGTAATAAATAAAATGTTTATGTTTTATGCTGACATGTTTGTACAGTGCCTAGCACAATGAGGCTTTAATCTGTGACTGAGGCTTCTAGCCACTACTGCAATAAATATAATACATTATTATTGAATAAGTACCTCACTACTCTACTAAAGGTGATTACTGGAGTATAACAAAAAGGCAACCAACACTCAGAGTAGACAGCTTCATCCACAACTGAGATGTGAAGAACACGCCCCAAGGAAGGATGACAGAAAAGATTAAAAGAGTAATAATTTTAGAGGAGCATAAACCATATTATTATTATTTATTATTATTATCAAAATTTGATTACGCACCCCCTCCTGCCAAGGCAGCTCGGGCAGCGTACAATAAAATATAAAAATAAATACAAATGCAATAAAAACAGACTAAAAATATACAAAATACAACAGTCACCAAAAAACCTCTACCCAGCTCCCCCACCAAAAGCCTGGCGGAATAACCAGGTTTTATATTGACACCTGAAATAGAGAAGATCCATCTGGGGACAAACGGACCCCCGCCGGGAGGAAGTTCCACAAACGAGGTGCCACGGCCAAGAACATCCTCTCCAATGTGCCCACCACCACCAAACATGGGGGACCTCCAAAAGGGCGCTCCCAGCTGACCACAGAGACCACTCCAAGACTTGGGGGTGAGGTGGTCCCGCAGGTAGAAGCCAACGCCATGTAGGCAGAAGGCAAAGGAGCAACTCCATGTTGATCTAAAATTTAAGAAAGAATGTGGGATAGCAACGCGGCAAGGAACATAGATTCCGAAGGGAAACCATATATTCTGCTCCACCTACTTCACAGAGCTAGTGTTAATATTAATGAGATAATGAATGTAAACTGCTTTATGCACTTTAAAGTGCTGTATAAATTAAGTATTATGATATGCATAGCAAATATGCCTATTATTCTGTCCTGGTTAAAGTCCCCCAGTTAGCTGGTCTCATTGTGCTCTCATTAATGACATGTAATAACTGAGCAGTTGCAGAGGAATTCAGTATTTCAAAAGACTTATAAATTATTAATTGGAGGGCCATAGGGCCTCATGCCGTGGCTGAGTCATCACTCAAATAATTATGGGGGAGTTTTATGAATTTCTGTGGAGACAAGATTTCATCCCGGGCTCTTTTGACCCATATCTGACTCTGTCACTGTTAACTCTTAGCTTTGCTCTCATGGTCAGGACATTATTATATGAAAGAGAAAAGTTAATAAGGCCTCTGGAACCATCCTTGAACCCATTTGGATTTTTCCTCTCACATTGTGAGCTTTGGGATTGTAAGCCATCCTGAGCCTTGATGGGAAGGGCAGCAAAATAAATTTACATAACTAAAATAAATTTCCATTAAATATGTATTTTGCTCCTTTGGAGACATAGGCAGAATTTGTCCTTAATTTGACTCTGGTGTTTTTGAAGTTATTTATTTATTTATTTTTTTATTTTTCAAATTTCTACCCCGTCCCTCCTAAAACAGCTCGGGGCGGCTTACAATAAAAACCAGTCACAAATATAAAACACATCTAAAACCAGTTAAAACATTCCAAAAACAATAATCAAAGTATTTAAACAGTATTTAATCATTCTCATTTTTACAATTTCAGTTCTCTTCAGGTTTTTGTTTTTTTTGTCATGGATGAGAAACCTGTCGGGTTTTTATGATTAGCACTGTCCCTACGGGCATTTTCAGACAAGACACTGTCCACCCACTACTCACCCATCACTTACATGTTATACATGTTGCAGGGCTGCAGTACTGCCCTATGGGTGCCCTGTAACATGTATAGTGGGTGGGAGGTAGGTGGGTAGTGGGTGGAGAGTGTCTTGTCTGAAAACGCCCTATCACTCAATTGTTTACGACTACTTGGGCTGATTCCCATTGTTGTAACACTGGGTGTGAACCAACAATGATGGTGGCCCTATTGAGGCCTGCGAGCCACCAGCACATTTGTTGTTGCGGTGCTAGATGTTGGCCTGGGACTGCTCCTGGTCTTGTCGGCAGCAAGCCCAAGTTGTGATCCCAGGCTACAGCAGGCTATCATGTCTGTTGTAGCCCGCCGTGACCCAGATTGGGCCCACTATGGCTGCCCGTCATGGAGGTGGGGCACTGGGCACAGCGTAGGGGGCAGGGCTGGGCACCCATACATTTGTGCATCTCCCCACCCTCCCAAGCAGCCCGGCTGGCACATTTGTTATGCTGCCCAGTCCAGACCATGTCAGCAACGGCTCCCACGGTTGTGTCATGACAGCGGCACTTCATCGTCACATCTGTTAACACCCAATATCAGCTCAGCAAACCTATTTCTTGTACTTGAAATTAGTTTCACCATTTTTAATAAAACTTTTCTTTGAAAAATGTAGATTTTCTATGGTCTAAAATGTTCAGAAAAACATTAGTTATTTTTTCCATCAAAGATTTTAAAATTAAAAAAATGTGGACATTCAAAATATGGACATGCTCAATCCAGAGTTACACTGTGGGGCAGGGTGGGTCTGTAAGAGGGGCTGGGGAAGGGGAAATCTTGTCATGTTGAAATAAATGTTTCTCTTGGAGTTGACATATTCAAAAATATCTTGCAGTTTAAATTTCATGTTGGAATTTTGTTTCCACAAAAGTATTCAAAATACTCAGATCTGCCCTCATTTAAATTGAAATGTTTTGCAAAACTACAATTCCATTTTTAGACATGCTCTGATTTAAAAAAAAGTTTTTTTCATTAACAAAAAAATATACATTAAACATGAAATTAATATTGTAAGATACCTAGACTTGTATCCTTTAAGTACAGTGTGCCCATGACAATAAGTAATTCCTTAATAATAATTTTCATTCTCATACCATGGTTTATACACCTAGACCCAGACTTTACTCATGCTTCACTACCTCAAGTTGTCCTGTTGAAATTAATCCAACTACTTATGGTTCGGTGTGCAGCATGTGGCCTTGACATTTGGAATCCTGAATTCAAATCCCGCCCCCGGTGATGTTTATTATTTTTTATTATTACTTATATAACATCACACATCAGCAATGTACCTGGCATTGTACACTCATTAATTAGAGACAGGTCCCACCCCTGAGGGGCTAACAATCTAGGAAACACAAAGGAAAGGGGAACAAAAGGAGAGACGGGATACAGTCACAAAGTTGAGAAGTCGCAGGTGCACATAGCCTCAGACAATACATTGAGTCCTGACCTCATATATATACACTGGAGAACCAACAGCAAGCCTGACCAGTTGGTCAGAGTCATGTATATAAAGGTGCTTGCCCACGTTACCACACCAGGGGAAACTAACGAGAAGCAAACCCCTGATGGGGAAAATAGTGTGAGGCTTTGAACATGGGTGCGTAGTTAAAAGCATCATTTAACTCGTCTCCCATTGTTTTCAATCACGAAAGGCAGGATAGGGTTTTGCACTCTGCTTTTCATGATTGAAAACAACACGAGACACATTAAATGATGCTTTTAACCATGCACTCGCGTTAGTTTCCCTGCCAGGGGTTTGCTTCAATGTGAGTGTATGGTTAAAAGTGTCATTTAACGTGTCTCCTATTGTTTTCAATCACAAAAGGCAGGGTGCAAAACCCTACCCTGCCTTTTGTGATTGAAAACAATAAGAGATGCGCTAAATGATGCTTTTAACCACACAAACACGTTTAAAACCTCATGTTACTTTCCCCGCTGGGAGTTTGCTTCTCGTTAGTTTTTCTGGTGCGGTAACGTGGGCAAGAAGCCAAAGTGTAGGTGCCACTAACCCTGGATTTCTGGGGGAAGAAGTGATCAACGCACACTCATGGTAAAAAAAAAAAAAAAAAAAAGCTTGTACGCACACACATTTGCAGGATCATAGCCTTACACAGATTTAAGTATCTAAAGTGCTTCACTGTTTTTCTTTTTAGACTCTCCTTCCAAGCTGGTTTTCTCTGGCTCACTGTGATTTCTGGGATGTTATGTCTCCACTTTTTCTTTTTTAATTAACTTTTAGTCAAACAGCAAATTCCAAATCCAGTGCAGAAAATAACTTGGGTTGGTAAATATAGTTTACCCCAGAGATTGCACCAGCCTTCAACTTTGGCCTCAGCTTCTCATTTACCCTTCTTTCTAGAGAATTTCTACAAAGATGCTTTTTTCTCATGTCCATAACCCTTTGGAATCACTGCCTACAATAGCTTACTCTCCCCAAACTATAATTGGCATGGGTCCAGATGGCTATGGTCAGCCTATTCTGTTGCTGCTGGAAGCTTGAGCACATAGTACCTATAGTCTTATCGCCATTACCTCTCATTTACCTCTGAGTCCAGTTCTGGTTTCCATTGAAATTACAAATTTCCCAGTGGGGGGTTTCCTGGGGAAGGCCCTCAATTTTAGAAACTGCTTTCCCCTTTTGTTCCCCAGAGTCTGGAATTGTTATCTTCTCCATCTTTACTTACAGGCATTGAAGGACAAGGTGGATTGATGCGTTGGGTTAATGCCTTGGTTGAAGAAAGCATACACTGTTAGATGTACAGGCAATACGTATCCAAGGCTTAGGAGTGCTTTCCAAGACAATTGCTCCAAGAGAGCTCCGAAGAGTAATACTGGCGCCCAGCACTGGGCCTGCATGGAGAAGCAGGTTCAGAGCCAATGGGTTTCAATGGGACAATTCATTAATAAGTGGTTTATGGATCACAGTTCCAGTATATACAGCTTTTTCGAAAAAGGTGTTGCAAGATAAAGTAGTTGCTACCTTTTATTATTACCAGGCATTGGTATCCTTGAATGCATTTTAGAGACTTGCTGTCTATCTGACAGTGGCCTGATTAGATAATCAGTGAAACTTTATATTAATAAATTTGATCGGTACGTGAATTTCAGAACTTTGGGAAATGTCTTGAACAGTAGACCTGCTGGTTGTGAGAATTTCCCAGCTTTAACTAATGAACCAAGACTCTGGCCATTTTCACACAGGCCAGCGCTGCAGGGGGCATGGGTAGAGGCCATGGCGGGTGGGCAGCCCATCACATGGACACCTATCCACCTCCACCGATCTCCGTGCATGGAGCATCCACCATTGGTGCCCGTTACTCTGTGCGTGGGTGATGGGAGGCGGTGTGGGGAGCGCACATGCACCCCCACCCACCTGCCTCAGCGATTGCATGGACACCCCACCTCCCCCACCACCCATACACTCGCACACATGGGTGAGGGGAGGAGCAGCCATGCAAAAAGGGCCACAGTAGGATTTAGTACAGCATAACGGGGGTTTAATCCAAAATGAACTACTGTAACGCTGTTCACGTTTCCACTAACTATTCGCTGTGTGTACTGTTCCAGAACAGTGGACATTTTTGCAGTTGAGCTCTTAGTGCTTCATTGCCCAGTGCTTCATTCACTTTAGCATCATTGCCCATTTTTAGACAGACCCACCTGGGGGGTCAGGTCTGCTTGGGGGAGCCTTCACACGGCAGCAGATGGGTATGTGGTCAGTGTGAGCCTGCACCTATGCACCGCCCACTAACTCCCCCACACGGATCAACTGAGCAAAACCCGGGTTGCTCCATGCGGGAGCATAGGTGGGTAGTGTGTGGTGCATGGGAATGCACCTCCACCCACGCTGCCTTTAAATGAGTGCCCGGGAGGGGGGGAACCTCCAGGGCTGCGTCCTGTCTAAAACCGGCTATTGCAGCTGACACTTTTACGTGTCCTGAAATCTTGTTAGCAAATATAATGAAGTCTCATATATTCATATATAAAGGCAATGGAGCAATGCACCATTTGTCAATGCTTTAAAACATGTTTGATCAAGGGGAGCAGAAATTCTGGCTGGGAGAGTAAGGTACAGAGCAACACAGCACGAAAGTTGGGAAAAGGGGAAAGAAAAGCAGCCTGGGTACCAGAAGCACTTTATCTAAAGAACTAGGGAACAAGGATGCTGGGGCTGCTATGGTTTTCCAGGATGGGATAAAGAAGCACAGGAAAAACTCACACTAAGAGTAATTACAGCCGTGATCCGCCAGCCACTTACTCCAGATTAATCCCATTGAACCCTGTAGACTAATCCGGAGTAAGTGGTTTGTGAATTGCAAGAAAGGAGGTCAAAAGCCTTCTGTATGCCAAAGGGGTACGCAAGACCACAGCAAGAGAAGCCCAGAGGCAGAGTTAATGGATTTGGTTAGAAAAGCAGCATTAACTATTTGATTTGTGAATGTGGAGCAGCATTAAAAAGCAGCATTGATTTGTGGATGTGGCAGGGTTGGATTTTGTGTAGGGATCAACGCTGATTTCATCTGGGGACAGAATTGATGTATTTGAGGTGGGATGTTTTGGAACTAATTTACTGCGAGGGAAATGAAGAGGTGCAAACAAATATTAAATGTGGATGACTTTGTGGGCCTGGCAGGAAAGGTAGTTGTTCTTTTTTTTTACAATCACAGAGGTTGGTGCTGTGGAAATTTTTCAGGCCTTGGCCTTCATCACTCATCTCTCAGGTTTGCTGGGAGGATTAGCCAGTTAAGATTTGTAAAGCGCTTAGAAGATTATAAAGCATTATGTTGCATAAGTGTTAAGGACTGTTATTAAGTATTATAGGCAAGCAGACCAACTCTTATTTACTCTCACAAGTACTCTCATTGATTTCAGTGGCATGACTCCTGTAACCATGGCTGCAACGTCTTCTATTGGACCCCTCTGGAGTAAATGTCTTCAGGATTGGATTGCATCCTACGTGGGTATTTCACTGAATTTTGAAAGTTAGATATTTACTTATTCTGCTCTTCCCATAAGGCTCGGGGTAGGTTACAGTACATGAAATACATTCAAAATAGACATATAAAATGAAATTAAATTCTCTAGCCCTCTAATATATGAGCGGACACAGACTTAGATGAACTTTCAAAGGAAGGGAGTTCCATAATTGTGGGGCAGCCACTAAGAATGTTTCTCTGCATATCCTTGCTATATGAATTTACCTACAAGAGGACACTACTGGCTGACCTCAGAGGCCGTGATGTAGAGGAAGTGGTTTTTCAAATATGTGGGGCCTAGGCCATTTAGGGCTTTATTGGTCAAAAGCAGCACCTTGAATTGGCAGCCAGTGCAGACTCTACAGCACTGGTTTAACATGTTCATTCCGTCCCAAACACGACCACAGTCAGGACCCCACAGATGAGGACCCCAGGATCCCTACATTTTATCTTCACCCTGGGCCCCACAAATTCTAAGGCCAGCCGTAGGTGTCCATATGCCCCTTAGGTCATAAGGCGAACCTACCATCACTTCAGTCTTGTCTGAATTCAGCTTCAGATTGGCTTGTCCACATGCAGTCCCCAATGGCAGCCAAGTACTGACCGCAGGACCTGAATTAGATGAAAGAGAGAGACTTGAGTTTCATCAGCATTCGGATGACACTTCACTCCAAATCTCCATATGACCTCACCCAGCAGCCTCAGATACACACTGAACAAGAGGGAAAACAAGGTGGAACCCTGCAGTACCCCATGGAGAGGTCCTGAGGGGACAACAAGCAACTGCCCATCAACATTCTCTGGAACCTCCCCAACAGGCATGAACAGAATCACTCAAGAGTAGTCCCGCAAACCCATGCCAGGCCATGCAGATAACTGTATCAAAGGCCGCCAAAAGATCTAACAAGGTACAATTACCCCTGTTGATTTCCAAGCATTGATCGTCAACTAAGGCTACAAGTGGAGTCTCGTTGCCATGCCCAGGGAGAAATCCTGACTGACATGGGTCAAGGAACCTGATAGCATCCAGATGCGCCTAAAGCTATGAGGTGACCACCTGTTCAGTAATCTTTCCTAAAAAAGGTATGTTACAGATGGGCCGAGAGCTTGCAGAACAATGACAAGAGATTGTTTCTTGTGTAGGATCTAGACAAATACAATTTTGAGGCCATTCAGCATCCTGCCCTCCCGAAAAAAGGCATTGACATTTGACAGCCCCAGCTAGCAATGGCTCCTGTGTCCCACCTAGCTTTCACCACCAGCCTGGACAGTCATTGATATAATTCACAATTCCAAGTACACTCTCTGCATCAGTGACATGATCACTAATTAAAACTGGTCCAAGTAAACCAGATAAGACTGAGCCTTACCTACCCCAAATTGTGACTGCACCCAAGCTAGCAGTTTCCAAGCTGTGCCAAAGACAGGCAACTCTGCCTGCAAGTAAGTGACAAATTTATCACAGCAGGCAATTAATGTTTCTAACCCCGGTTGGAGGATTCACCAGGCCATTCACTACTCAGAAGAGCTCCACTGGATGGCACTTTGCAGATGCTAAGGCTGCAGAGAAGAAAACTTTCTTTGCCACAGCCATGGCATAGTCCTTCAGAAACTATCTATGTCGCAGTCAGTCGGCTTCAGTGTAAGCCAAGCGCCATTTGCACTCTAACCATCTACCCTCCTGCTTTAGCAGCTGTGGGCCCTCCATACAACAGGGGTACCTGTGCTTCTGCAGCAGTGGAAGCCGTCACCTGAGTGCCACTGTGTCAATGGCCCGGGTCAGCATGCTGTTCCACAAGTTGACCAGGCCATCAACAGGGAGGCCATCATGGTCTGTGGGTAAATCCCCCAGAGAGTTCTAGAATCCTATTGGATCCATTCGTCTCCAGATGTGGACCATCCTAATTGGTCTACAACCCCAACAGGGGAGAAGGAGGGCAGGAATCTGGGTCTTTATTTATTTATTTATTTGTATTTATTTTTCAATTTAATACCCCGCCCCTCCTGCCATCAGGCAGCCCAGATGGTAATGGTCTGACCATGACAATGATGCTGTAACAACGCCCCCAATAATCAGAATCCCTGTTTCCAGGCTGGTGCAAAACATTAAATGGCTAATTGGGGCAGGAACCCTGTCTATAATTAACAACTGCAAAGTGCCAGGTACATTGCTGGTGCTATATAAATATTTAATAATAATAATAACTAAATCCAACATATGTCCAGCCTCATATGTCGAGCCAGATACTATCTGAGATAAGTCCATGGTTGTCTTAGAGGCCATGAAATCCTGCTCTGGCCCTGAAGGTTGATTTCAGCACATATGTTGGAATCACCCAAGACAGTAAATCTGGGTGATTCCAACACCACCTCTGAGGCCATTTTTAGACGTAAGGAATATCTGCATGTTTAAAAATGTGTGGGTATTAAAAAGAGGTGTGTATAAAAGAGGACATGTAAACCTCTCCCATTTTCTCGAGGTGAGAATGGGAGGAGAGGGGGGCGCTCGAGGAGGTGCACTGCACTGATCAGAGGAAGGGGCTCAGAGGAGTATAGCGCTGCCCTGAGAAAAAAACTGATGGAGCCTCGGAGAAGTGCACACTGCCCCAACAGTGCTGGTGCAGGGGAGGGGAGGCCATAGTCCTGACAGCGTACGCTCTTCCAGGCCTCCCATTAGCTGTTTTCTCGGGGTAGCGCATGCTCCTCCTGACTTCCCTCCCCCTTATTAGCTATTTCTCGGGGTAGCGCATGCTCCTCCGGACTCCCCTCCCCGACGGATGCTGTTTCTAAGAACAATGGGGATGGCATTGCAGGCTCCTCTGGGGCCCTTCCCTTCCCCCACACAGGGAATTTAAAATTCATGTTCTGGAACCCTGGATATCCAGGTTTTACTAATGTGCAGATTTTAACAAAAATCCAGCATTAAACATTCAGGAATTTGCATATAAAAAGCTGAAATAGGTGCATAAGGATTGCCTCACCCTCTGGATTCTGCAGGATCACTTCACCCTCCGGATTCTGGATCGGCTTCTGCGGTTGGCCAGGGGCGCCCTCCTTGAGGCTCCCCAGGTTTCCCGGGTGTCGACCCTGAGGAGGGCATTCTCGGTGGCCGCTCCACAGCTGTGGAACTCCCTCCCATTGGAGGTCCGCCTGGCTGTAGACCTCCCTTCCTTTCGTAGACAGTGTAAGACCTGACTGGTCTGCTGGGCCTTTTCCAAGGGAGACGGAATGGGTGGGGTTATTTTAATGTGGGGTTAATTTTATATGTTTGTAAAGGTTGTTAGCCGCCCCAAGCTGCTTGTGCAGGAGGGGGCAGCTTATAAATGCAAAAATAAAATAAGTGGTACATCTAAAAACAGCCAGATACCAGCTCAGATGCCACAGTCGGCTGTGCAGCCGGGTAGTCAGTGCACCAGCAGAGTCTCCAGTCTATTCCAGGCCTCGAACACAAGGTGGACACGTTCTATGTTGGGCAGATCAGACGCCAGATACCTTTGATAGACCAGGTTGCCTGTTTAGATCACCACACCACCCCGAATCCTAGGCTGATGCTGCACTAAGTACCTGGATGGCACCATCCAAGCCTACACTGACCCAGGTACTACAATCCAGTCAGATATTGGTAAACGCATTTGAGGTCAATGGCCTCATCCTGAATAAGATCCAAGATGGTAGCTGTTTTATGTGCCACTGACCTTGCATTAAGTAGCACCTCTGACAGATCAGGGACTTCACAGGTTTTCACCTCCAAATATGCCAAGACAAGGAGGGAGAGGGACAAGGAAACAGACATTTGTTCTCTATCCCTGTACTTACGATATTTCCTCTCCCCACTGCCATGCCTTTCTGTATCCAACACGACCCCAATCAGTTCAGTGGCCACACCATCCACTCCTTCCTAAGGAAAGCCCTTGTCCTCTAGCTCCAAAAGAATCCAGAGGGGATTCACCGAACCCGACATTCCCAGAGGACAACCGGCCAGGGAGGCACGTGGGGGGGGGGGAACCCTCACCACGGGAAGACTCCTCCCCCCCCCTTCATCCCTGAATCCCCCCTCTTACTGGGGCTTGTGGCATTCCCACCCACCCACATTCATACTCTCTTCTCACAGGTAGATCAAGGCATTCGCCCCCCACACCTGTACCCTTGCTTCTCACCAGGGGTAGATATTACCATTACTAGCTTTGCTTAAGTTTCGACTAAAACATCCTCTTTCTGGAATACAATATCTGGGTTCAGATCCAAGAAATCTATATTCTGACTGAAGACAGAGGTCCCAGTTCTGTCATGGATGATGCTTACCTGAAAGGAGCTGTGCCTTATGTTGGATTGTGCAACAATCACAAGTAAAAGCCCATTGCAAGCTTAATATGGGGCTTGTCCAGTAGGGGGAGG